>CAUYRT010002935.1:0-32927 GCA_963574885.1 Lepilemur ruficaudatus | reverse complement strand
CTCTGTTGCCTGGGCTACAGTGCCGTGGCTTCAGCCTAGCTCACAGCAACCTCAAACTCCTGGGCTCAAGCAATCCTTCTGCCTCAGCCTCCCGAGTAGCTGGGACTACAGGCATGCGCCACCATGCCCGGCTAATTTTTTCTATTTTTAGTTGGCCAATTAATTTCTTTTTATTTTTTAGTAGAGATGGGGTCTTGCTGTTGCTCAGGCTGGTTTTGAACTCCTGACCTTGAGCCATCCACCTGCCTCGGCCTCCCAGAGTGCTAGGATTACAGGTCTGAGCCATCCATCGCGCCCAGCCTGTCCCCTGCATCCTTAGAACACAGAGCTGCTGCCCTTTTCTCCCAGAGTCATCCACAACACAGACCCACATTGAAAACGTATGAGCTTAAGTTCTCGTGGGCACTGGGTGTGCTGAGCTGCAGTCCCGGGATAACCCGCCTTCATTAGTGGAGGATGAGGAGAGGGCTTGTCTCCAAGAATGTGGCTGGATCATATGGGAGTGGGAACAAGTGGCCAGAACCCCCGGATTCCTTCTGGGCCAGGACAGTGGGCAATTCCAGACACGGGGCTCTTCCAATCTTCCCCCCTCAACCCTAGTCACGAGCCTCTGATCTAAGATTTCTTTGTTCACTTGGATTGGGGTGGCATGAAGGGCTAGGGCTAGGCTGAGTGCCAGGACTCCTCAGATGAGCACCTTATGCCTGATCTGAGGAATATCTACTAAGGGGACCCCAAAGTCCCAGCTCCCAGTCTCACTCTCCTATCTCCTCCACATGCTGTCCCCATACCTGTGGGAACAGAGGTGGGGGGGGTGGAGTGCCCATGGGAAGAGATCTGACTCACATGTTTTTCAGAGATTTTATTAAGAATAAGGCATATGACAGTCACCCCTGAAGCACAGGGCTCTATTTAGGTGGGTGAGTGAATACACTCTGAAAAGCATTGGATTAAAAAGCACAGCCAACAGATTTTGGAGCAGGATCCCTCTGCCCTGCTCAGGGGGCTCTCGCCAGCTGGTCTGAAGCCCCCCTCCCCTAGCATCCCCCCATTTAAGGTCGGCAGGTCCGGGAGAGGATGCTTAGACCCGGGCTCTACCCACTGAGGAGATGCCACTCCACCCTCTCTTGGCCTCCTTCCTCTCCACCAGGGAGGACTCTATCCTGCTGCTTGTAAGGGGGAAGGGCCACCCCGGTTTGGCCCTGGTCTGCAGGTCGCTGTGGGTGGGATATGGGGGGCAGGGGCACAGAGCCTCACACTGCATTGCCCGCGGTTCCTGGCTGGCTTCCAGGACAGGGAGGGGTCCACACCTGCAGCTCTGCTTCCTGGATCTGCCCAAACTTGAGGTGTGGCAGGAGCTCCCCCTAGGGACCCTGAGTGTCCTTGTCCACACTCCCCCTCTCCCAGGAGGATTCGTGCAGCAGAGAAGAGGGGAGCAAAAAACAAACCTTTCCCTTCTTAGTCACCCAGACATTCCAGAGGCTGGGGGTGGGAGGCTTTCCTTTGGCCCCTCAAGCTAGGCCCAGGAGGGGTGGGACCTGTCTCAGGCCCTGAGGCTGCGGAGTTTTGGGCCCCTGAGGCCAAGGGCAGGCCACCGACTCCAGCTCCCAAATCCCATCATGCTGCCCCAAGGGTTCTGTTCCAAACTCAGGGCAGGAAGGTGGGGGATTAATTATTTCCGGGCGAGGGTGGGGAAGGGGAATTTCTGTGAAAATTGGAACCCTGTATCTGCCTCGGCTCCTCCCCCAGGTTGCCTCATTTCCTTTCCCAGGCACCCCCAACACCCTGGCTGCGACTCAGTGAGTCAGCCGCCCCAGCACTCAGAACTTTCATCTGGGGGATCTCCAAGCACCCCATGAACAATTAAGTGTCATTATCTCTGATTGCTGGAAGAGGGACAGGAATTAGGAGGCAGGGAGGCCACCAGAGGATCCCTGGGCTGGGGTGTGGGGGGACCCCCCCCCAGCTGGACACCCTGGGTATCCAGGAGGGAAGGGGGAAGAGGGCTATTGCTATAGAGCTGGGGGAGGCCAGGCGGACGGAGCTATGGCTTTCAGTGGGTGGGTGGGCAGATAAAGTACTTCACCATCTCTGCAGAAGAATCAACAGTCACCCTGTTCACCCCAAAAGTGTGATTGTGAGACATGAGGGTCTGTGGGGACTCCTCTGGAACGAGACTTTCTCCCTCCTTCCCACAGTCCTCTGGGCACCTCCGAGAGAGAGGAGCGAGGCCTCCCCATCCCACATAGATAGGTTCTGAAAGGTAGGGTGACAGAACAGGGGTACAGCAAGTCACGCACACTCTGGGGGGAGACAGAGATGGCACAGGCAGAACCACAGAGACAGGTGGGGAATAGAGGCAGGCGCAGGCAGAGCAAGGACCCCAGGCCACCATCGTGGCCCAAGTTAGACTGGAGAGCACTGTCTGTCCCAAGGGTGCCCCCACCCCAGCCATCTGGATCCCAGGAGCTCGACACCCAGACCATGCCTGGTTATTGCTCAGTGGTCTCAGCAGTCCTGAGTGGGGTCAGCTGGGAGAGGCTGCATGACTGATTGGGCTGGGAGTGAGCTCCCTGGGTTCCATGTCTTGCCAATTTCCTGCTCCCTCCAACAGGGGGAGGGAAAGAGGACGTGATTGGGGATTTCTACCTCTTCCTCGCCAGGGCATGATGGGAGAAGAGCTCCTCACCCCTAAAGCTTGACTCTACTCAGGGTGACACACAGAATGTGCAGCCTCAGCCAAGGAAGGACCTGCCAGGGATGGGGTGGCTGTGAGTGGAATAAAAGCCTCTCCCTGCCCCCTGCCCCTACCCCCTCCTCCCTGTCAGCCCCTAGAAGACCTCACAGGCACTTAGGACTCGATGCAGGACCCACACAGGAGCGATGGCATGGCAGCTCTAGTTGTGTTTCTTTCTAGGCTGGGTTTGGGGTGGGGGCAGGGAGCTGGACTGAAACTGCACCTCTTCCCTGTGGTGGGGAGCTAGAAACAAAGGGACTTAGGAGGTGGGGCGTCACCACTCCCCAACCTGGACAGGGCATGAGAACCCCGCCACTGCCAGGTTCTGACATGCTCAGGGGCATCCCTGGATGGGGGCCAGGCTGGGGACTGACCTATGCGCCCACCTTAACCCAAACCTCTGTCAATAGCTACCACTTCCAAGAAGCCAGGCCCTTCTTTTTCCCACCTCTGGGTGCAGCCAGCCGATTAGGAAGCTGGGCAAAATCAGCACCAAAGAACAGCCTTAGGAAAACTCCTGGGGCAGCCTCCTGGCTCCCGGCTTCCGGCTCCCTCCAGAGGCAAAGGCAGTTTCTGCCCTTCCACAAGCCTGACCAGGCGGCAGCTCCCAGTCTCCCGCACACCTAGGGTGGCAGAACTCAGCTGTGGACAGCTCTAGACCAGGTTCTGCCACCAAACCCCTTCTGGAATCCTCTCTAAGGGTCTATGGATTCTATCTTCCAGAAGTTAAACTTCTGTCAGGCCGTACTTTCCCCACCAGGGTCTCTGGGAGGACACGTCTTCTAAAGTGTTCGGTGCTCACCTGCAAGGACCTATTAATGGGGTAGGGTGGGGGACACGGCTTTCGAGTAAAAGGACCATCCCCTAGCCTGAGCATCTCCTTGGAGAAAGAAGGCTCGGAGGGAAGGCCGTCCTCGCGGGGCCGGGGGAGGCCGGGAGGGGGACTGAAAGGCCTAGGGGTGCCAAATGCCACTCTGCGGTCCCTTCCTAGGCCAGCCCAGCCTCCCCCCGCCCCCCTAAGGATTGTCAGCTTTCCCGGGGCAGGGCGTGACCCCTGCTCTCTCCCCTCCCGGTGGCAGGGTGGGGACCGGATAAGGATCGGTAATGCGAGTCCTCTCCACAAGACAGGTGCCATCGCTCAGCCCCGCAGAGGCGCTCCCTCGCGGGAGGGGAGAGCTCGAAGCTTGGAAACGTTGGAAAATAAAAAAGGCGAGGGCGGCTGGGGCGGGTTGGGGAGCTGGGGCCGCCTCGGCCTTCTCCCCGGGGGAGCGGCGGTTGCCTTCAGCCCCCGGGACCTGCCTGCGGGGCCGGAGCTGGGCCCCAGCCAGCCTTCCCCGCACGACCCCCGCCACCCCCGTGCCTACTCCGGGTCCCCGGGCGCGGCGGGCGGGCTCCGGCAGGGCTCGGGCTGCGGGCCGGCTTGGTCCGGGGGGTCCTGGGGAGGCGGCTGGCGCGGGCTGCGGCCGCTGGGCCGCGGGGGCCTCCGGGCGTAGAGGAAGAGCGCGGGGTCGGGCATGGGGTCGGCGTCGTCCAGGGCGCGGGCCGCGCGGTCCCAGGAGGCCCAGTCCCGGCCGGGGCCCTTGGCGGCGGGCTCGGCGGGCGGGCGGCGGGCTCGCTGTGCGCGCCGGCGGGGTCGGGGCTCGGCGGCGGCGCCGGGGCCCGGGCGCGGGGCCTGCAGTCTCTGGCGCGCCGCGTGCAGCTGGCAGGAGAGGTAGGCGGCCGCCTCGGTGTGCTTCTGCAGCTCGGTGCCCAGCACCGTGGCGCGGTGGCTGCGGCGACGCAGCTCCTCCAGGAAGCGGCGCTCCTCGGTGCGCAGGCTGCAGCGCAGCGCCGACACCAGCGCCTCCCGTTGCGCCACCTCCCGCCGCAGCTCGGCGTTGGCCGCGGCCCGCGCCGCCAGCTGCGACTCCAGCGCGCGGCACTTGCTCTCCAGCTCCCGGGACGCCGCCTCTAGAAAGGGGACACAGAGGCGCAGGTGATGGTCCGCCTGGCTTAGAACAGAACCTGCACAGCTCCGCGGGCCACACAGCAAAGCCCTGCTCCTCCCCACCCCGCCACTACCCCGTCACCGCCCACGCATCGGCTGCGGTGGCCTTCCTTGTTCTTCCTCAGGGCCCTGGCACCTATCCTACCCTCCGCTTGGCCTCTCTAGTTCTTAAGGGTTCAGCTTAAATGCAAACCCTTCCCTGACCCTTTGTTCATTCCATAATTCGTTGAGCCCTCCCTATGCACTGTTGTTAGGCATTGCAGATATGGTGGATAATAAAACGGTCCTCATGAAGCTTACAGCGCAGGGGGAGAGGGATAGTAAATAATCACAAATAAATGTGAGATTGCAACTGTGACATGTGCCAGGAAGAAGTAAATCAATGCTATGACTGTAACCAAAAAATGTGACCTAATCAGGGAAGGCTTCCCAGCAGAAGAGACAGACACTTGGGCTAGGATCTGAAGGCTAAGTAGGGGTTAAGTAGTGAAGAGGGGAGAGAAGGACGCTTCAGACAGAGGGAACAGCTTGTGTAGAAGCCTGTGGTAGGAAGCCGTGCCAAGCGCAAGGGACTGAGAGAGTTGGGAGTGTGCACAGGAAGGGGGAGTGAATGTCCTTGTTTCCTTGATAGAACATTTATCACATTTTGCAATTTTTTGTTTATTTGTTCTTGTCCACCTTTGCCACTGAGCAGGTTTCAACCCTGGATACACTCTGGATGTACATGGAGAACTTCAAAAAATCCTGTTTCCTGGGCCCTACCAACTGAATCACAATCAGAATCTTTGGGTTTGGACCCGGAACTAGCATTGCTTCAATCTTCCCAGGTGATTCTAAGGTACAGCCAGACGCGAGGACCCCTGCCTCATGGATCCTGAGCTCCATCTCAGCAGGACCATATCCTGGGATGTGGCACATGTGACATAGATAGCTGAAAGTGGCAAAAGGTGACCCTGGAAGGGGTCACATAAACATCACCAAGTGATAAGAGGACAAAGAGTTCTTAAGCCCATTGAGAGAGAATATAAAAACGAGCACATTGGAGCAGTGATTAGAGCTCAGATGACCCCAAAAGCCCTTTCAGAGGAAGGACAGTAGGTGGGGTAAAAGCTGCTTTTGTCACAGAACTGTCCTTTATCTGGTATCTGGAATGTGTGCTGCCTTTCTCCAAGCACCCAGGCACCAAGAGATTGCTCATGGTTGCCGTATAAAGAAATGGGCAGAATTAGTCCAAGTCCATAAGTGTTTAGACGATCCCTAGCTGATCTACATGCATGAATATACACAGCAATCGGTAGGGCTCCTAACATTTAGCTTAAACTTCCAGCCTTCCCTGTCCCCAACTCTTGCTCATGTAGCTCTCCAGCTATAAGCAACACACCAATACGGAGGGAGTCCATTCTTAAGAACTCTTCTGGCCAAGAAAGATTATTTTTGTGATTCATTTTTAATTAAGCAGTTACTGAATCCCCCGACGTTAGGAAATGTGCCCTGCACTTCAGAGGCAATGGGTGTCATCCAGTTCCAGTTCTCACAGATCCTATAAGCTGGTGATTAAGATCTCAACAGTGCAGTCCTCCCCACCATTTAAAAAAATCTCAATTGTTGTAAAAAACACATAACAAAATTTGCCATTGTAACCCTTTTTTTTTTTTTTTAAATTTGAGACAGGGTCTCACTCTATTACCTGGGCTAGAGTGCAGCTCACTGCAACTTCAAACTCCTGAGCTCAAGTGATCCTCCTGCCTCAGCCTCTCAAGTAGCTGAGACTATATATATATATATATGTATATATTTTTTTTTTGGATGGGTTTCTTTATTACTGGCTGAGACTATATTTTTGTAGAGACTGGGTCTCACTATTGCTCAAGCTAGTCTTAAACTACTGGCCCCAAATAATCCTCCTGCCTTGGCTCTCAAAATGCTAGGATTACAGGTGTGAGCCACCACACCCGGCCAATCATGACCATTTTTAAGTGTACAGTTCAGTAGTGTTAAGTATATTCATGTTGGTATCCAACAGATCTCTAGAACTTTTTCATCTTGCAAAACTAAAAGTCTATACCCATTGAACACCTTCTCCCTATCCTAACATTTTATGGGTGAAGTAATATTTTGTAAACAATATTTTAGTGGAATTGCTACAACAGCAAGAAGTCATCTTTTTGTCAAATGCAGGATTTGCTAATACGTGGATGTCTCTTTTCCTCATCTAGACGAAGTTTCTTGAAGTCAAGGACCCCATCCTGCCTTCGTGTTGCATCTTGACACTCACCCTTGACACTTGAGGGTGTGGACACTGACCGTGTGATCCTTGTGCAAGGATGGGAAGGACTGAGGAGGTGGGTCACAGCAAGGAATTAAGTGGGCCAGGTGGAAGTAAAACACATAGCCATCTCCTTCCTGCTTTCCTTTCCCCGCTTTGGACAGACATGGATACAGGGTACTATGTGTGGTGGTGCAAGCTGTTCACTGCACAAGGTGATCTGGCTGAGCGGGCAAGCGTGGCTGACATCCTGCGTTTTGCTCACCAAGCCAAGGTGTGGCTGTCCCCAAGTCTCGGCTGGGGACAGCGAAAGCTTGTGTACTATTAAGGGTTGGGGAAAACTCTACCTGTTGGGCCCCATGGCACTTCCCCACCGGCAGTCCTTCTCTTACCTTGCTGGTGAGATTGGGCCTCTCTCATCTCCAGGTCATGGGTCAGTTCTGGAGGAAGAGAAAGGAAAAGGCAGTTTTTTGTATGTGTGGCAATAAGGATCCTTTTTTTAGAGACAGGGTTTTGCCCTGTTGACCAGGCTGGACTTGAACTCCTGGGCTCAAGGGATCCTTCCGTCTCAGCCTTCTGAGTAGCTGAGACTTCAGGCGTGTGCTACTGCTCCTGGCTCAGTAAGGATCCTTACAAACTATCTAAACCACCCCCCATACCTATTTTACTGCAGCCCAGTAAAGGGAAGAGATGAAGAGACGTGCCCAAGGCACAGCCTGGACTGGCTTGATTCTAAGCTCAGAGATCTTTCCTGAACAAGCTTTGAGCCTGGGTTTGAAGTTCAACCCCTGTGGGACTAAGGATTCTGTCTTGTTTTGGGGCTGGAGGAGCATTTGCTCCTTCCTGGGGTGATATGCCAACCACTCAGAGCAGTTCGGGAGGACACTTGCTGGGCAGGGCTGGAATGTCCAGAGCTGCTTGGGGGCACTGGGGGAACCGGACGTGGGCTCAAGGCAGCGGCTACTTATCAATCTGGACACAGGCGTTTCACTATTTTAACAGCCTGTACTGCTGTGCCTATGTTATTATCAGAACATCAGTACCCACCCTTCCCAAGCCACCGTTCTGCCGTGTTCCCCATGGCAGGAAAGGGGTGGCGGGGTTCAGGGAGGACAGCGCCACCTAGTGATGGGAAGCCTGTAGTGGGGCTGGATTGATACTGAGCAGGTGGGGCAGGGTAGCCAAGGCACTGCCCAAGGCCACTGGAGCAGGAGCAGCTTCCTCCTGGGTGCTGGCGGCCTAGCTATCACCCCTCTGCCTGCCTGTCCTCCTGGTCCACATTCCTTAGTGCCCAAAATGCCCTTTCTCAGCCCAGCTGAGACTGATAATTTTTCTAGCCCCATACCATTCCCCCAACTCCACCAGAGCGCAAGTAAGGACTGGGAACCGGGCAGAAGGGAGCCAGAAGCCACAGCCGCCTGCGATGGAAGAGACCTACTCAGAAGCACCTGTGTGCACCTGTGGGGACAAAGTCTGGTGCCCAAAGGGAGAAGGCGTGAACCTAGGGTCGGGGAAGGTAGCACATCTCTGGGCCACCCCTCCGCAGTGCCTACAGAGCCTTGTGGCTCCTCTGCTGCTCTTTCTTATTGCCCTCACTGAGCTCTTCTAGAGGCTTTGTGAGAGGTGCCCTCTCTGGGGAGGCCAGCTGTTACTAGGAGACAGAGAGCACAGGATGCCTGGGCCTTCTGCTGTGACCGGAGCCTGAACCTCTTCCTGGGGCCCCTGTGAGGACTCTTGTGCCTCCACCCACCAGGGATTCCTAGGACCAACTTGGCCCTCCTTCAGGGCCTTGTGATGTAGCCCAAAGGAACCTGGATGAGGTTCAGAGACTTGGGAGTGGGGAGACCTTGGCTCTGCTACTAACTCACTGTGGGCTGGTTTCTCTTCAACCCTTAACCACCAGATTTGGGGGCAGGGGAGACAGAATCCTAGCTGGGCTCCATTCCCCCATCCGGAAAATCCCCCTGCTCATCTTCTGGCCAGAGTCCCCGTGGTCTACATGAGCATGCTGAGAGGTCAGACACACTGTAATGCCCTTGGGCCAGTAATAGCACCTCTCCAAGCCTCAGTTTTCTCGTCTGGAAAATGGGAACAAAATAGCACCTCCCTTACAAGGGGCTGTTGCCAGGGTTAAGTGGGAGAAAATGAACAGAGGACTTGGCCCAGGGCTACGTTGGTGCTGAATAGATGGGAGTAGTTCTTGTATGTCCCACCACCCCAGGACACACCCACCCACCTCTGGAGCCCTTCATTCTGAGTCCTCACCCATTTTCAACCACCCCCAGACAGCCTGTGCTCTGGGGTCCTACACCAGTCCCCTTCTCACCCACCCTCCTCCCGGCCTCTGAGTCCCTCCCTAATTGCCTTCCCCTTATCTCCTCCTTTGTTCCTCTCCCTTCTGCCACCTCCCCCTTGGAGAGAAGGCCTTATGTGGCCATCTCAGCCCTAAGAGTGGCTGCTCCAGCCCCGAGTTATTTTTGTCTCCTTAATCAATAACCAAGAGGCTGAAGGCCCATATCCATCTGAGAAGGGCAGTGTGGGCCAAGGGCCCTCTCTTCCTGCCAGTTACACTTTTTTGGGATCTGGCCTATGTCTTGAGTGGAGGGACCACAGGTCCTCAGAATTCTCTACTTTCCTTTACTGTTTTTTTTTTTTTTTTTTTGAGACAGAGTCTCACTGTGTTGCCCGGGCTAGGGTGCCGTGGCATCAGCCTAGCTCACAGCAACCTCAAACTCCTGGGCTCAAGCAATCCTTCTGCCTCAGCCTCCCAAGTAGCTGGGACTACAGGCATGTGCCACCATGCCCGGCTAATTTTTTTCAACATATTTTTAGTTGACCAATTAATTTCTTTCTGTTTTTAGTAGAGATGGGGTCTCGCCCTTGCTCAGGCTGGTCTTGAACTCCTGAACTCAAATGATCCTCCCTAGCACTCAGCCTCCCAGAGTGCTAGGATTACAGGCGTGAGCCACTGCGCCTGGCCTCCTTTACTGTTATTGCAGTGAAAAAGTGGCATCAGGCATGGGCAAGTCTATGTGGGCCAACCCTGTCCCCTGGGCTGGCCTCTGCTGCCATGGTCTTTGGGGGAGATTGCACGGAGCCTGGCCTTGGAATGTGGCAGCGGAACCTGTGTATGGAGAGGCAGGAGGCCATGCTGACTGAGAGCAAGCACTGCTGGCTGTCCGTGCCACAACGTGAGAAGCCAGGTGGGTAACTCAAACCCTCTGGGCCTCAGAGCTTCCTTCTGGGCAGTGGGGAGCCTCCCATGAGCAGGGGCTGGAAGGGAGGTAGTGGTCTGCGCGTCTTGGGGGGGATGTGTAGAAAGCTGCGGAGGCACAAAGGACTGGGAGACTGCAGCTCTGGTTTTTTGGGGTTTTTTTGCATGGTGGAGAAGTCTAGGCTTTTAATTTACCCATCACCTAAATAGTGTACGCGGCAGAGCTCTGGGTTCTGATCCTGACTCTGCCACCGATATATTGTGTGACCCTCTCTCTGGGCCTCAGTTTACTTACTTATACAATGAAGAAGTTGGGCCTTCCCAGCTAAGATGGTCTATGAGCCACTGGCTGTAAAGCCTGCACTTGGAGACTCGGCCTCAGTGAGCACTTGGGCCAGAGCCAAGCCTCTGAGAGGCCCAGACAGTCAAGGCCCAGGTCCAAGAGCAGAGGCGAAGCCTGGGATTTCATTGCATCTTTGGTGCCTCCCTCTGCTGTGCTCACAAATCCAGTCAGTGGCCAATAAGTCCTTCCCTTCAGCCTGTGTTCCCTGGTCCTCCCCTTTCCATCCCTCTCCATCTCTCCCCCGGACCATTCATCGGCTCTGCCACTAGTCTCACTGCTTCCCTCTCCCACCAATTCAGCTTCTAGGCAACTGCAGACTGGGTTTCTGAATATAGTATAATGCTGATCGGGCAGCACTCTGCTGCTCAAAAACCTTCAGTGGCTCCCCACTACTCAGCGGGACAGGCCAAACTCCTTGGCTATCCTGGTATTTGGCAAGGTCTTCTACACTCTGGTGCCACTGGACTTCTCACCAGTCTCCTTTAAGCACAGCTTTATCCAGTCAAATAGAACTTTTTACGAGCTTTTTGTTTCCTACCTTCTGGCCTTTTGCTGTTCCCTTCATTTGGGATTCCTTCTTCACTCCCTTCCCGTCATATCTCAGAGTGTTTACACATTACTGGGCCTTCTGGAGGCTGAGTCTCCTCCATCACTTGCCCCTCAAGCTGGACACCATCCTGCCCCTGAGCTCCTGCTTTATCTTCTGCCATATCTTGATGTTATCTGTTGGTATGTGTGTCTCCCCAGCTTTTTGAGGGCTGGGAGGTGCTCCAGGAACAGTGACTTGAGGACAGGACTCCCCAGGAATTGTCAGGCTTCTCCCCGCCACCTAACCAGAGCACTTTGTCCCAAAACTTTTATCTCATCTCCCCAAGTGTCGGTTTCCTCATCCAGAAAAGGAGGAGGTAGGACTGGTGTGAGGCACACAGTGGCTCATGGTGGGCACCACGTCATAGACAGCCACTGTGATGATAACAGTGACCCCTCCCTTGCCCCGCATCCCTCCTGGCCTCACCTGAGCAGCGTTTCTGCAGCCTCAGGATTTCCAGGTGCAGGTCTCGCAGCAGGGCCATCTGCTCCTTTTTCAGGAAGCTGATGTGGCGTTGTACGCTCTGAATCTGATGCTCCAGGGACACGGTATCCATGGCAACCCAGGCCTGGGCCCCACCTGGGGAGGATGACAAGGTGAACCCACGTCTTTGGAGCCCATCTGCCCTGCCCTGCCCTCAGATCCCATGTCGTCTCCTCCACTCTGAGGTCCTGTTGCCACCGGACAGACAATTCTGCTGCTGTCGTTTCCCCTCTATTTACTCAATCGAGCTTCACGAAAAGCAGGTATATTGGCAGCAAAGTAAAATTATTCCCATTTAACAGATGAAGAACCAGAGGTCCAGAGGGAAATGCCCCGCTCTCCTGCTCCCGTGTAACTTCAGTCTTTTCTACGTTTTAGGGAGGAAAACACACGGAGCAGCCGAGTCAACAGAGACAGATGACTCGGGCTCCAGCCTGCCTCCTTCACTGGCTGTGGGACTTGGGCGAGCCCTCTCCCTCTCTGGGCTCTTCGTTTTCTCATGGGTAAAATGAGAGAGTTCAGGAGTAAGTGACCCCTGAAGTCTCTTCCAGCCCTGATATCCCGCAAGTCTGTCAGCTCCAGGGCGGCAGGACTGCTGTGAGCACAGCCCTCCCAGTTCAACCCTGCTTCTCCCACTCAACTTTGCCCCAGGGCTTTGGGCTCCTCCAAGTCACAGAGGAGGAAGATCTGGTGCACATCACACTAACACTGACTCTGTGGGCTGAAGGCAGGGGGTACAGTCCCTTTTTAAAAGAGGAATAGGACAGGGTGAAAAGGACACCTATGAAGTATCTCCCATGGTGGAAACTCAAGTCACTGTGGTGGGATGGGGAGGTGTGTACCCCTGAATCCTAATGACAGCCTGGCTTTCCAGCTCTCCTCCGGGCTGTGCCCCGTCCCAGTGAGTCTCTTCTGTGGTCAGCAGCATCGCAGACAGGCAGAGGCAGAGAGCAAACACAGGAGGCCCAGGCCGCTGCAGCCCAGGACTCAGAGCTCCTGCCTTCTCTGCCAGGGACTCCCTAAGCTCTTGAAGGACCTGCCTCCCTCTGCCCCAGGAATTCCCTGGGAAGTAGGAGGGGGAGACCAGTAAGAGCTGAGGGACAGTTCTATTCAGCAAATGGTCCCCTCCAGACTGGCTTCTATATAAGTCTCTGAACATCCATATTTTCATTTGTAGGGTGACATCAAGCAGGTCAACCTGATAATCTCATATCCTCAGAGGCTCCTCCCCCTGGGCCCCTTCCCTGGTACTCCCCTGACTCCCCTAATCCCACCAAACAGGCCTTTCATTTCAGCAAGGGCGGCCTTTTGGCCTGTGGAGATCATTGGCTGCATGTCCTGACCATTAGTGATGTTCAAGGAACTTTATACACATGGTCCTACTTCCCCCCTGCTCCTCAGTAGGTATCGCCACCCCCATTTCCCAAACACAGAAGCTGGGACTCAAGCCAAAGGGACTTGTGCCAACTCATACGCTCAGTAAGTGGTAGCAGACCCAATTCTCTGACCAAGTCCTCAGAATGAAGAGAAGGGAACACTCCTGGGGTTGAATCCTGGCTCTTTCAGTCACCTGCTGTGTGACATTGGGCACAAAGTCTCTGAGACTTTGCATCCCCCGCCATACAATGGGGCTACGAATAGTAATGGTCTTAGGGGTAGCTGTGAGGATTCAGTGAGAGGAGAAATGTAAAGCACTTAGCACAGGGCCTGGCTCAGTCAATGCTGCATCCCTTCCTTCTCCCCTTCTCTGTCCGTTTAATGTACGAGTAGGTTAATTTCTGTCTTTTTTCTATTTTTAGTAGAGACGGGGTCTCACTCTTGCTCAGGCTGGTTTCGAACTCCTGACCTTGAGCGATCCTCCCACCTTGGCCTCCCAGAGTACTAGGATTACAGGTGTGAGCCACCTCGACCGGCCCCTGTCATTAGGTTTTTTACAAAGGTGACGGGATTTTACAAATGTAATTAAGGTCTTCAATCAGTATACTTTGAGTTAATCAAAAGGGAGGTTATTCTGGGTGGTCCTGACCTAACTGGGCAAGCCATTCAAAGGAACTCTGAGAAAAGTACCCAGCTAAAATGTGCCAGATCGTTGGCTCTTAGAAACTGTGAAATAATACATTTATGTTGTTTCAAGCCACTAAGTTTATGGTAATAAACTTACACAGCAATAAAACACTAATACAGACTTGAAGGAGGGGAACGAGTTAGTCAGAAGAGTAAAGGGAAGAGCATTCCAAACAGGGAGCAGCATCTGTGAAGGCCCAGAAGCAGGAAAGAGCTAAGCGGTAATAATGATGACTTACATTTACTGAGTGCACCTACTACGTGTCCAGCTTTGTGCTAAGTGCTCCGCGTGGTCTGTTGAAGAACTGAGACATTGCTACTGCCAGTGAGGGCTGAAGGGTAAGGTATTGGGGGAGGGTCACAGGAAGACAAGGATCACATGGGGTGTTGTAGACCACGCTAAGAATCTTGAATTAAGACTAAGGGAATTGGCCGGGCACGGTGGCTCATGCCTGTAATCCTAGCACTCTGGGAGGCTGAGGCGGGAGGATTGCTCAAGGTCAAGAGTTCGAAACCAGCCTGAGCAAAAGCGAGACCTCCTCTCTACTATAAAGAAATTAGTTAGCCAACTAAAAATATATAGAAAAAAAAAATTAGCCGGGCATGGTGGCGCATGCCTATAGTCCCAGCTACTCGGGAGGCTGAGGCAGAAGGATCGCCTGAGCCCAGGAGTTTGAGGTTGCTGTGAGCTAGGCTGATGCCGTGGCACTCTAGCCAGGCAACAGAGTGAGACTCTGTCCCAAAAAAAAAAAAAAAAAGACTAAGGGAATTGGAAGTTATGAGAGAATTTCAAGCAGGGGAGGAATATGACATGATTTACATTTTTAAAAGATCGCTCTGGCTGCAGTGGGAAGAGCAGACTAGAGCTGGCAGAATGGATGCAGAGAAGTCAGCTGGGAGAAGGTAGCAGTGGTCAAGGTAAGAGGTGATGGTGGCCTGGACCAGATGATGGAGGCGAAGAGGGGGAGAAGTCCCAGGTGTATTTTGGAGTTAGGATTGGCAGGACTTAGAGATGGATTAGATTGGCATAGTGATGAGGAGGGAGATGTCCAGGATGTCTCCTAGTTTTTTGGCTTGAGCAACTCAAGAGTGAACATACCTTTGCTGGATCTTTCTCTGTTTCCTAATCTTTCACTTGGATGTCTTCTTTATCTATAATCACTCCCTAAGTGATCTTGTCCAATCCCATGGCTGTAAATATTATTTACATGCTGCTGACCCCTAAAATAACTATTCTCTGATTGCTAGACTGGCTACCTAACACCTTCATTTGGATGTCCAGTGGGTCCCTCAAACGTACAAGTCCCAACACTGAACTCTTGCATTCCCTCCTGCAAACCTGCTCTTGCCCACTGTTCGTCATCTTCAGAAATGGCACTGCTATTTGCCTACTCAGTTGCTCAGACCAAAAACTTGGGAGTTATCTTTGATTCCCCTCTTTATATTCTGTAGCCAATCCATCTGCAAACCCTGTTTGCTCCAACTTCATAATATCCCAAATCCAATCACTTCTCACTGTCTACATCACTATCTCGCTAGTCCAATCCACCTATGTCCCTCTGGTGTACCACTGCAGCAGCCTCCTAACTGGCTTTTTGCTTCCATGCCTGCCCCTTGCTTTCCATGCAGAAGCCAGAGTTCCTTTAGCAAATGTAACTCTGATCATGTCTCCCTGTCCCCCACTCAAAACCGTCCAATGGCTTCCCCTCACGCTAAAACCAAACCCAACGTTTTTATTGGTCCCCAAGCAATCTGCCCCAGCTCTCTCTGACCTCACCTCTCTTCTCCCCACTGTTGGCTCCACCCTTAGCCACTCCTTGCTGTTTCCTGAACCTGCCAAGCACATTCTTGCCTTAGGAACTTTGTATGTGCTGTCCCCTTTGCTAGGAACACCCTTCACCAAGATATCTTCATGGCCTGTTCCCTTCCTTAACTCAGGACCCTGTTCAAACGTCACCTCCTCAGTGCTTTTCTCTGATATCCATATTTATTTATTTTTAGAGAGAGGATCTCACTCTGTTGCCCAGGCTACAGTGCAGTGGTATGATCATAGCTCACTGCAACTTCAAACTCCTGAGCTCAAGCGATCCTCCTGCCTCAGCCTCCTGAGTAGCTGGGATTACATGGGAGGCTGAGACACCACCACAACAAGCTAATTTTTAAATTTTTTGTAGAGATGAGGTCTCACTATGTTGCCTAGGCTAGTCTTGAACTCCTGGGCTTAAGTGATCCTCCTGCCTTGGCCTCCCAGATTGCTGAGATTACAGGTGTGAGCCACCATGCCCAGCCAGATCCCCCAATTTAAAATAGAATTTTCTGCCATTCTCTACTCCCTTAATCTGCATTATTTTTCTTTCAGGTACTTATTACCACATGAATATATTAAGTTTTTGTTCATTGTCCATTTTACCTGCCTGATTATTAGCAACATAAGATGGAGGACTTTGCTTTGTTTCCTCCTGTTCCTAGTACTTAGTGCAGTATCTGGGAAACAGGAGGTGCTCAATAAATAACTGTGGAATGCACAAGTGAATGAATTCGTGGGGATGAGGTAGACTGATGGAAGGGCAGATTTACAGAGAAGGTACAACCAAGACCGACACATGTTAGGTTTGACATGCCCAAGAGACCTCAAATAAGGAGAAATAGATGTCAAATTAGACAGCTGAATATACTGGTGCATAACTCAGGAAAAACAGGTGTGCTGTATGTCTGTGCGATTGTGTGCCTATGCTGGCATGTGTGTGCTTGTATGTCTGGGCTTGTGCCCGAGGCTGTATGTGTGCCTCAAGGTGTGCACGTGTGTGTGTGTGCATCTGTGTGTCTGCTGTGTGTACACCTGGGGGATGAAGGTGTGTGGGTCTGTGCTTAGGACAAAGAGAAAATGTCTGTTCCCAGCCGCCGAAATGCAAACGTTTCTGAAGAGTAAAAGCCTTTCCCACACAGCCCTGGAGACTGGACCCTGGCCACCGAGAGAGGCTGAGCCAGCCAGCTGTTTCTGCGCTTTCCCAGAAGGACTTGAGGATTTGCTTCCAACTAGGCAGGCTGCTCTTCTCAGGGCAGAAATTTGGGTCACAAACGATCTTGGCAAATATTCTTTCTTAGACGTTATTGTTTAGTTTGTTTGTGGGAGGGTGGGAGAGAGAACAGATGGGGGAACTAGGGGTAACCACTCTGTGTGGCTGTGGAGTCACAAGCACTTCAGAAGACCTGAGCCAGGAAAGTGTCAGGTCCTCACATCAGAAATGCAGTCCCAGAACCTCTGGGCTTCTGAAGCTTGTGCCTGAGGACTTGGTCCAAGCCAGTGGCAGCAGCTCAAGGGTTAGAGCCACCAGCTCCACCTTCTCCCCACCCCCGGCCCCAGATGCCCGGCCTCATGAGTGAACATGCTCGGTGAAGAGGGTCACTCGCCTCTGTCCACTGTCCTGACCACCTCATGGCCTGCATTGTTTCTGCTTCCCTCCTTCTTCTGGTGCTCCTAGTTCTCTTTTCTTGTTAATTTTCTAGCTTAATGAAAATTTAATGAAAAAATATGCATTTAACAAATTGTCACCAAGAATAAAAAAGGACCTGCAATGCAAGGTTCACAATTTATAGTGTTAATTCCAAGTACTTTTGACATGTCTCTCCTGTGTCTGAAAGTTACCAATATTCTTCCCCTCGGGAAAATTGGTGGGAGAAGCCTTCTGTGCTCATGTTCCCAACTATAGGGAAAGTGTCAGGCTCAGGAACCTTCTGACCCGGGCGAAATTCTGAAGCCTGGGTTCCCGATCCCTGAAAATGACCTCGTTGCCTTCTGGTCTCTTTGAAGCTTCCGGGGACCCATGTTCCTTCCCAGCTATCTGCTTGCAGCAGACTTGGCAAGTGGGAAATGGGATTTCTCTTCCCTCTTCAGTTCCTACAGCTCTTTGGGTTGAAAGAACCACAGAAAGTACAGGATAGTACTCAAGCCTCAGAGGGCCTTCAAAATCATGTCAGTTAGTGGTTTTCAAACATTGCTCTGTAGAGTGCCAGAATTCTGCTGAGGGGTCTCAGATATTGCCAAAATGATTGGGGCCAAAGGGAGGACTGGAGACTTTTCTTTTCTTTTTTTTAATTAAACCCCTTTTATAGGATGGGCTCATCCATACAAACTCATTGGAGAAAAGGTTTCTGCTAACCAACAATTTGAAAACCACTTTCATATCTTTCCTTGGGTGTCTAAATCCCACCTTCTCCGCACTGCTTTAGTCTGTTCAGTATCCCCGTGGCCTCTGCTGCCCCCGCCTCTCTCTCTCGCCAGGCAGATGAGGTGGCTGGGACAGGAACCGGAATCAGGCTTCCTGCTTTCTGCTTTGCATGGAGTTTGCATCTCCTGCCACCCCTCACTCCCTGACCGAGTCTGTTGTCCTAGTTTCAATTTCATTCTTAGTGTTTCTTTCCTTTTTTGGGACTGAAAATATTTATTGAGTCAACAAATATCTCTGCACCATTCTGAACAGTTAATACCCGTGTTCTGTTAAAATTCTTTAAGTCTGTATGCCTTCTTGTTTCAAGGAGAACGTTAAACTTATTTTTATCATTCTTATAACCAGGGCAGGTATATTAGATAGGACAGGCACAGTAATGAAAGAATAAATAAATGAATCAATGGGATCTTTACTTTTCTTAGTCATTGTTCCTCTTCACTACCTGACTCAGAGCCTGGGGCAGTAGGAGAGCAGGAACTCAAGAAGCCTTTCTCTGACATGGCATCAAGGCACAGGTGATAATACTTAGTACTAGCAATAAGTGACTGGCACTGTTCTTAGCATTTTACACATATTAAATTATTTTTCTTGACAACAACCCTACACTGAAGGTTCTGTTAGTATGTCTACTCCATCGGCAAGGAAACAGAGGCTCATAGAGGTAGAGGGGTTTGCCCAATACACACAACAACAGTGCCTGGGAACTGGGAGCTCCCCACTGGGTGCTCACCTTGGCATTTACAGCACTTTCTAAACACAGTCCACATCTGCAGGCTACTCTCCTCCTCTTTTGGATTCTACCTCTTGCTGTTCTCATGATAAACTCTCCCTGTGGCCACAGACATCCCCTCCCTTAGTATCCCCACCCCCATCTCTGCCTCCTGAAACCTGACCCATCCTTCAGCGCCTTTCTCCAATGTTACCTTTCCCATGAAGGCTCCCCTGATCCCCCACCAAGCTGGAATAACTCTCTCCCACCTCTGTGTCCCTCAGGCAATTTGTTGGAAAGGGGTGACAGCCAGCACCACATTCTGCCGTATAACCTCTCTTCGTTGTGTGTGTGTGTGTGCACGGACCTGGCTTCTGCTCTAAGTCAAAGCTTCCTGAGGGCAAGGCTTTGTCTCAGGGAATGCCCTGCAAGGAGCAGGCACACCATGAATGTTGGTGAAACAGGGAGAATGAGCTGAGTCGTACTGGGAACCAGCAGGGCAAATAAGTACATGTATTAGAAAAATAATTACCCTGCCTCCCTTCCCCAAAGTCCTTGGCTCTCCTGGGGAACTTGAGTCTGGAACGAAGATTCAGCCTTTGACAAATGTCTGTTACTCTGTAAGGTGGGGCTGCTTGGCCAGTGGTGGAGCCACGTTCCCCAGGGACCTTGTGGTCCTCTCTCCACTCCAGGGTCCCTCCTCCCCCAATACCAGTAACTCTGACGCCCCCTCCGCTGAAGATCCCAAGACCCTACCCTCGGCAAAGCTGAGGATCCAGTCACACGGGAGTGGGGTCTATGGGGAAACTAGAGCCCCCCACCCGTTCAGTCTTGATGTTCTGCCCTGGTTATGACTCGAGTATGACTCCCAGAGAAGGCAGGGGTGGTGGCGATGTGGAGACTACGGAGGACGGGGACGAGAGGTACCAGAAGGCAGGCGTAAAGAAAGGTGTGTCTGGTGGGAGGTGGCAGGCGGTGGCGGGGGCTCGACCCCAGGCCGCTCTGGACTGCCCGCCAGCACCAGGAAGGGTCCGGGTCTGGGCGCTGGAGGACAACTTCTGCCAGCAGCCCGCCGCGAGTCCTGTCCGCCTCCCGCGCGCTGCGGTGCCCAGCCCCGCGCCAGCCCTCCCGGGGGAGCTGGAGCTCGGCCGCCTGGCTCCCCACCCGGGGCCACCCCGGCTCCCACCCCCCCATGCCCACCGACCGGCCTCCTCACCTTCGGGACCGGAGGGAGCGACCGGCCGGCGGGGCCCTGGGTCTGGGCCGGCCTGGGTGGGGGAGGCGCTCTTCCCCCAGCGCTAGCTGCGCCCGGGGTTCCGCAGCGCCCGCCCCGGCTGCGGCGCCATCAGCTGCTGCGAGACTGCGGGGCGGTCGGGCCGGGGCTCCGGGGGGCTGTGGGGCGCCGAGGTGGGGGGTCTGGGGCGGGCTCGAGGCGTAAACACCCAGCAACGTGACCGGAACTGGCGAACGAGCCCGAGGGGGGCGGGAGGGGGGCGGGAGATGGGGGGGAGGGGAGGGACCTGAGACGGGCGGGGAGGGGCCGTGGGCGGGGCGGGGGGAGGGGAGGCTGGCGGCGCGCGGTCGGGGGAGGGGGAACCCTGGGAGCCCGGAGAGCCCCAGGAGCCGGGCCTAAGCACCCCAGCGGGCTGCCGGACTCCCAGAGCTCGCTTTGGCTGGGAGTTGGAAGGGGAGCCCGGGAAACCCGTCGGCGACTTGGCGAGCAAAGGCGCGGCGGCAGATCAGCACCGCGGACAGCGCCCAGGCCGTCAGGCCGCGATCCGCTCCGCCCCTGTGCCCGCCCCGGCGTAGGAAGGAGAGATGGTGCCTGCGCCCGCCCAGGGAAGAGTGGGGTGGAGGTCGAGAAAACCAGGGGTCTGTAAATTTGCCCCGAGTCTAAGTGGCAGCAAAGAGCCCCAGACCTCTCACTAGCTGTGTGACCTTGGGTGAGTCGCATCACCTCTCTGGGCCCCAGTTGATAAGACACCATATTTCCCCCATGTGAGGGTCCCAAGAGCTAAGGGAAGATCCTTTATAAACTCTGAAGTTCAGAACAAGTGCAAGGCATTGGTGTTGCTCCATTGTCACTGCACATGGGAGACTTCCACAGTCTCACTGCATGGCTTATAATTCTGGCTACACCACTATCTTCCTCCTCCCTGGGGCTTGACCTCCTCATCTGTGAAATGGGGATAATGATGGTCTATGCAGCTCATAAAATTTGTGGGTTGTTGTGAGCATTAAATAAATTAATACATGTAAAGTGTTTACAACAGTGCTGAGTGCTCCTTAGGCCTTTGTTTTCATCAAGAGGGACCAGGTAGCACTGTGTGAGCGGTAGGTGGCTCAGCTCTCAGCGCTCCCTCTGGGTAAATCATCCTCATCCCAGCCTGGAGAGTCGGGAGGAACAGGCTGAGTGGATTCAGACTAAAGGGCAGCTCTGGCTTTTCCCACTCCATTGCCAGCCAAATACTCCCTGGTCTTTTCTCCTGGGCCAAATTTTCAGAGAAATCATCTACTGTTGGTTCCAGAACTGGGAGACCCACACCTGCTGTGAGGGCTTTGGGGAGACCTCAAGGGCACCCTGCCTCTCTGTGGGTCCCTTTCCTCCCTGTCCTCCCCAGTCAATTTCCAAAGCTTTTCTGGACTTGGGTGTCAACAAATAAAAGCTTCATCTGTTTATGGCAGATTTGAAGCCTCAAGGAGTTGAAGGAATTACTCTCTTAGGTGGCTTGACAGGCAATGGGATTCATATTTTGCTCAAAGGCCTTTCAAATCCCACCTTGTAGGAGCTCTAGCTTCGAGCTGCACTGCGGGTGGCTCCTCTTCATTGTGCCTGAGAAAATCCCTGAGAGAGGAGCAGAAAGGCCAGACGAGGCCCACTTCCTAGTTCCTTGCTGTCCCTCCTAGAGAGCAGTATTCCTGGGCTGTGCAACTCTTTGCCCTGCCTGTCAGTTTCCTCAGCAGCAACAGATCGGATTAACCATCCATAGCCCCTCAATTTCATGAGATATCAACAAGAAGGATGAAAGGTATGTTTTGTGCCTTCAAAAGGCGTGTGGTATGAAGGAGCCTGAAAACCTGGGCTCAATCTCTGCTCTTAAATTTACTAGCTGGGTAATTCTGGGCAAATCTTAGCCTCTTTGAGCTCCAACTCCTTCTCAGTAAAATGGGAAGAGTAACATCTGTGCCACCAACAGGATTGTTGTGAGGGTGTCATAAGGTACAAGTGAAGTGGTTTTGCAAAGTGCACATGGATAGGATTGCTGTGACCAAGTCTCAAATGGTTTTCTCCTTGATCTGTTTCAAGAGGAATCCTGTTTTACTCCTTAATCTGAATCCAGGAGGAACTGTTTGCTTTAGCTTCTCACTAGCTAAAGCAAATGGTCCCAGACACCTGTCTGGGGGGTGGCTCTGCCTGTTCATGGGGGACTCTAGCTTTGCCACAAGAAGTGCTTCTTGCTGAGTCCTGCACCTGACCAAGCTCCTGGCTGGGCGTGAAAAGCCTGTAAAGCTGCCCTCAGGAAATTTTACATATTTTGCTGGAAAATATCCATATGTGAAACAACAAGCAGCAGGGACAACGCACCTGAGGAACAAGTGACTCAGCCAGCAGAGCTGAGAGATTGCCATGCAAAGACAGAGCTAGGGCCTGAACTTGGGGGCCAGGATACTTAGGGCCACCTCGTTGGAGGAGTTTTAGCAATCAGTCAGTCAATACCCAGAGTAATATTGGGCTAAGATGACTGCCCAGCATGGTACCTGAGGTTGTGGGGAGACGAGAGACATATCATGAAATGGGACCTCAGAGATGATGATATTGATAATAATAATGAATATTTATTAGGCACTTTGTATGTGCAGGCAATTTACTAAATACTGTTTAAAAATCATTTCTTTATTTTCAAAATTAAACATGTAACAAAGTAAAACTAAAGTGTGTGAAAAATATACCTCTTGCCTCAGTTGTAGCCATTATTTTGAGCTCAGCACTTTATCCACATAACCTCACTTAAACTTCAGAGAAATCCCATTGAAAAGGTTTATTCCTATTTTCAGGTGAAGAAAATGAGGGTCAAGAGGTTAAATTTAACATCACACAGTTTGGAGACAGCAGAGCCAAGATTAAAACTCTAGCCCAGCCTAAGCCAGAGGGAAGCTTGTAACCAGAGCATCATCAGGCCTTCCAGAGAGGAAATGATCCCGCTGTGGCTGAAGGCACCTACATTGGTTATGAGCTTTAGGGGAAGGTGAGGGCCGAAGCGTGCAAGGCCTCGAATGCCGGCTCAGAGAATTAGGTGTTGATGGCAGAGAAGGCCTAGAAGTTCCTCCATCTCTTACGACAGCCAGGAATTCTGACTTTTTGAGTTTGGTTTGGGTTACAGTTCTGTACCAGTCAGCATCCTGGCAGGGAACAGATGACACAGTTAAAATGGATAATTTGGAAAGGGTTAAAGAACTATTTACAAAGCTTCAGGCAGAGTTGAAGGGGTAGGATAGCACTGGGCAAGTAAGAAAGCTGAATTGTTACCATCCTTATGCCTGGAGGGATAAGTGAAGTGGACAGTTATGGGGACTCAGAAAAGTCAGCTCTGAGGAGAGGGCTGTCTGGCAAAAGCTGTGGCTTTCAGTAAAGGGACTTAACCTGGCAGGGAGAGTTGAAGAATAAATACGACAACCTCACTCCCCACCTGCCTCCTTCCAATCCCCTGCTGGTGTTTCCTCCACTCAGTCCCAACCAGAAGGCAGAAGTTGAGGGAGTCCATTGATACTGCCTGTATGGGTTGGCTTTCCAAGGTACAAGCAGGGCTGAGAAAGGTGGGGACAGGTCTGCAGGGATGAGATATCTGGCATAACCTTTCTCACCAGCATGGGCTGCATTTGCTGTTCCCTGCCAGGTTGCTGCCCATTGAATGCTCCAGTGTTGGTGGGCACCAAGACCCCCTCTCCGTCCATCCTACAGTGTTACAGTGCTGGCCTCTTCCCTTTGTAGACTTTGGCCATGTCATCCTGGCCTCCTTAGCTCAGCTCGGGGCCCCAAAAGACCACCCGATCTGAAGGGATCCCAAGGGACTTGGGATTCTGTGGCTGGAGGGATAGTGTGTAGGGAGCTCTGGGATTGGAGAGGCAAGCTAGAAATCAGTGTGGGTAAGCCTCAAAGCCAGCTCACCTTCTGAACGAAAGATCAAACTGGGACAAGGCTACTCTCCTCAGAGGTGAAATGCCTGAATTGGACAAAATGGTCCCTTAAAAATCTCAGCTCTGACTTTCAGAGTCTTTGCTCATTCCTAAACCACTAGCATGGCAACAGAAGATAAGGAATGTGTGCATGTGTGTGTGTACTAGGCCACAATTTGGCCTCAGATATATCTCTTCTGCCTCAACTCTGCCCACATACTCCGCCATCTAGGGCAGAGAGCTGATGCGCTCACCTGGCAGGTATCATTTAAAGGATTATCACGGGTTCCACTGCCTATGCCCAGAATCCCTCCATTTCAGATCAGTTTCCATATTCTTGAGCAACTGGCTCCCAAAATCTTTGGTGATATGACTTAAGTGGCCACTTTTTTCCTTTATTTTCCCATAACTTAATTTTTTAATTTTGTTATTTTATTTCTTGCTTCTTTTTCCTGTACTCCTTAACTTTATATTACCTTTATTATGCATGACACTCTACATTTTGCCTTAAATGGACCACTTCCTACATCCAGTTCTGTTTAATATTATGATTTACTAGAAAAGTATTAGAATTATACTTCAGGAAGGTTTGTAAATGCAGTAGCAAAAATGTCCCTGTAATCCTACTGTCCTAATGCAACTAGTATTATTTTTGTGCATTATTTTGTACTATTTTCAGGCACACAATGATTTACATTGTTTCCATGACATGACTGACTTTTTTTTTAAACCTCATTGTATTGTAACTTTTAAAATGTTTCTAAAACTTTTAATTAATTAATTTATTTTTTGAGACAGAGTCTTGCTCTGTTGCCCAGGCTAGAGTGCCATGGCATCAGCCTAACTCACAGCAACCTCCAACTCCTGGGCTCAAGTGATCCTCTTGCTTCAGCCTCCTGAGTACTTGGGACTATAGGTGGGTGCCACTGTGCCCAGCTGACATTTACCTTTTAATTTTGCTTATTGTGTTTTTGTGATGTGCAAATATTAACCATTTATATTTTAGTCAAATCCATTAATCTCTTTCATTTTATGGCTTCTGCCATCAATATCATGCTTAAAAAATCTACCCTCACTGTAATATATGACAATACCTATATATTTTTCTAGTCCTTTATATGTATTTATACATTTACATTTATAATGCATCGGTAATATATTTTGTGATGTAAAACAGAGAGCTTGCTTCCCCTCGCCCTGTAAATGATTGACTAATTGTCCCATCACTGTTTTTCTTGGCCAATTTGAAATACATATATTACACACACACACACACACACACACACACACACGGGGTAGCATAGGGGAGTGGTGCAGGGGATGTTTCCAGACCTTCTATTCTGTCTCCTTGGTCTCTATGTTAATTCTGTTCGGGGAAGTTTAAAAAAAGGATGCTGAAAGAGAATTGCTAGCTTCAAGCTAGACACTCCATTTAAGGGTCAAAGGCGAGCTGCCAACCTGCCTCCTGTATCTCTTTCCCCCCTCTCCTTCGCAGGGTGCCTCCGTGTTGGTTACATTGCTCATCCCCACTTGCTTCCTGTCACGTCTTCAGTTGAGACCTAGTGGAAAGCCCAGGTGGGGATCCTAAGGATGTAATCCTATGTAATCTTCATTTCTGTTGAACACTAGAGAGGGCACCTATGGATACAATGACAAATGTCAGTAGCATTTCCATTCCTCTGGAAGCTCTTCCAGTACTCCTGGGCATGGGCCCACAAGGAAGCTAAGCTCCCAGGATCTCCACGCTGGGAATTCGGTTTGTTCCTCTCTCTGCATAAGTTTCCCTCCTGCAAAAGATGTGGGTTTTCCTGACATGGGAGGCAGGTAAATTGGGAGGGCACCGCACAATATGTGGACAACCTTTGTATTTATAAATGTTTTCAAAACTCAGCTCCTTCAAACCAGGCTTGGGACGCATGCCTCCACGATGCCGTGGGCCAGGCTGGTCTGTGCTCCACTCCAGGAATGAACAGACTGGGGTGGAAGGTCGGTTGAAGGCCTGGGTGGAGCTGGTCCTAGGGCTGGGCAGCGTGCTAAGCTAATGTCATACTGTTTTAATTACTGTCACTTTAAAATAGTCATTCATAGGGCACATCAGTTTTTATTTTAGGTATTTAGAATAGTGTAATATTTTTTATGCTTACTTTCTGGGTAGGTAGAACATAAGTTGTTGTTGTTATTATTATTATTTAAAGACAGGGTCTCGCTCTGTCGCCCAGGCTCCAACTCCTGGGCTCAAGCGATCCTCCTGCCTCAGTCTCCCGAGTGGCTGCGACTACAGGTGCGCACCGCCACGCCCGGCTCAATTTTTTAGTTTTTTGGTAGAGACAGAGTCTCGCTCATGTTGGCCAGGCTGGTCTGGAACTCCTCAAGCCATCCTCCCGCCTGGGCCTCCCAGAGTGCTAAGTTTACAGGCGTGAGCCGTCGCACCCGACCTGGAGCAGGTTTGTAAGTGGGTAAGGCACCCACAGATTAATTGAATCGCCTCGTCACTCCGCAAGTCAAACTGCCCTCTCAGTAGGACTTGGACAGCCTGACTCCTGGACTCGTGCTCCCGCGAAACCCTGCACTTCGGCGCGGGGGAAGGACGTGGAGAGGAGGCTGCGGTCCCACCCGCTGTTGCGGAGCGCGGTGACCCAGTCCGGCCGGCTCTAAGGGCGGGGCCGGCGGCCGCACGGGGCACGAGCGCCGCACCCTCCGCGCCGCCTGGGCTCCGCCCGGCCCCGCGCCCCGCGCCCCGCGCCAGCGAGCGCGCCCTCGGCACTGGCCCTGCGGCAGCAGGCGGGGAGCGGCCGGACGGCGAGGCATGGCGGGCCGCCGGGCGCCGGGGGAGAAGCGCTGGCAGCTGGTGCGCTGGTGAGTGGGCACCGGGCGGCCGCGGGGCCTGGTGCGGACGCGACCCCGCGCGCGCTGCATCCGGAGGCCCTCCCGGCGCGAGAAGGAGCGGAGGCGCTGGCCCAAAGTTTCTTCCCGAGCTGAGGTTGCTGGGCTGGGTTTGCAGAGAGGCGCCGGGCTGCCTGGTCATGACCACCTGGCGTCCCCGTGCGGGTCTTTGCGGCTCTCCAGAGAGATCGGTGCCGGGACCGGACCCTGTCCGAGACGTCAGGCTTTGGAGAGAGCCCGTGCTCCTTCCACAGGCACACAGGAAGAGTTGCTCTCCTTCCCTTTCCCCCCGCCCCAGCTTTCCCGTTTGTGCAGTGGGGTTCCTCCGCCTGCCTCCGTTCCTTCCCCTGCCCATGGTCGGGCCCTAGACTTAGGCCCCAAGAAGGCACAACCTACACCCCCTCAACTCCCGTGGTCAACGAGATGCCTCAGCGCACCAACACAGGATCCCTGGGGGTGGGCACTTTGGGGATGGGGGCTTAGAGAAGGGGGCCTAGGAGGGAAGGAAAGGGAAAGGGGTCCCTGTGTAGTTGCGTAGTTGCCCCTTCCCCTACCGCAGTGCCGCCTGGGCCGGGAAATCAGAGCCTGCAGTGTCAGGTTACCAAACTGCAGGCTGAGAGGGTTTCAGACGCATCGCAGTCAAGTCACCTGGGCTGGGCCCCTGGAACCCTTGTCCCGGTGTCCAGATGCCCGAATGTTCAGCACTGCTTCAGCTAAGGGCCTGACCTCTGCTTGGCCGGACTTAGATCGCAAGGCAGCCCACTCAGTCTACCCCAGACCTCAGGGGACTCCAAGATTCAAAGAAGAATGTTGGGCTGGGACCCTTCCCCATCCCAAACCATCCCGCCCACACCCAGGGTCAGAAGGTGACTCTGAAGTTGCATTCCTGGACACATCTCACCTGGTACTTTCTGTAGCCTGAATACGAATAATAATACCAATAGTACCAATAGTATCAATGATAGCAACGGAGGTTTCCTGAGCACTTCCTACGGCTCTGTAGTAATCAAGATTCAGACATTGACTCACTCTTCACGTGCTCAGAGGAAGAAATTAGCACTCCATTTTGCAGATGAGGAAACTGAGGATCAGAGAGGGAGAAATTATTCATCAGGGTCACCCAGCAAGCATATGGTAGAATCAGAGTTTGAACCTAGGTCTTGCTCAGGGGCTTAACTGTGTCTCTGTTTTGCTTCTTATTTCCTAGGTGGTCCCACTGGGCCTGGCCACACATCCAAGTTCATATTGTCAGATAATCCCAGCATGTCAGAGCAGGAAAGGTCAATGGGCTTTCAAGTTTATTATTTAGCAGTGGAACCACTCTTCAAATGAAACTCCAGTATATAAATCAGATAAAAATAGAGTTATTCTACTTTTGAAGAACTGGTGGGGGGGGGAGTGGGCAGTTACTTAGTGCCCTCTTCCTTGAAATGAGGCACCACCCCAGGACCCTAGGACCTTCCAGATCAGTTCCGTCACTTCACAGAGGAAGACATAGGAAGAGTTTCAAAAGGTAGAGCTTGGATACCTGCTTTGACTCATGCCCCCAAGTCTTGGCAATGTCCCTGGCATTGTCTGGCTGGGTCATTTCTTAGGCTGGACCTGATGATGCAAGAAATGTTGTTAGTGCCCTTGTTGAGTTTTGGGTCACCCCTCACCCCCAGCTAAAAGCACATCTGTCTGAGAAGGTCCTGAAGATGTGACTTGAGTGGTTGGGCAGCCTGGCAGGGAGCACTCCTGAGGGCAAAATACCCTCTGAGCCCGTACTGTGCTCCAGACACGGCAGCCTTGGCCCTAGATACAGGACCTCACACTGAGACCGTTTACTTTCCCTGCAGATGAGTCAGGATTTTTTCACTTCTAGCTCATAGAAACCAACTCAAAGTGGCTTAAAAGAAAAAGGGAATTTGTTAGCTCACTGAACTGAAAACTCCAGCAACTCTTCATGTTTCAGGCACAACTGGATTCAGGAACTCAAATAATGCCACCAAACAATGCCTCTTTACCCTCTGCTTTCCTCTGTTCCAGTTTTAGTCCTCATGGAGGCAAGGTAGTCACCTGTAGCTGCAGGCAGCCCTCCACATTGGAAAGAGAAGCTTCACTTTCCCAGTGGTTCCAGCCCAACTTTCTTGATGTCACCTCATTGGCCTGACCTTCGTCACATGCCCCCCCTTGGGCCAATCACTGTGGTCGGGGGATAGAAAGCTCTGATTGGCCAGGCTGAGTGGCTGCCCACCCATGGACCTGTGGGCTAGGGTCAGCTCCCTCCAAACCATACAACTTTGAGTGGGGGAGAGGACAGTGAATGGTTATTGGTTAACAAAAACAATGGGAAGGTCCATTTAACCTTGCAGGACAGCCATCTTCCTTTGCACTCTCCTCCAAACTATTCACAAAGTGCCAAAACTAAATTAGAATTTGATTGGAGTCATGAGCTCCACTTGTTAAATATGTATGATTTTTTGGCATTCCCATTATGTCTGAGGGGCTGTGCTGTGCTCTGCCCAGTTTCTGAAGGTGGGGGCTCAGAGTCTAGGAGAGGGAGCTGATGGAGGGTAGAGGCTAAGGTTGTGTGAGTAGCTGAAAAGTGGTGCAGAGTGCTCTGGTAATGTTCTTTTTGTGGACAGTAGAGTATTCCATTGTAAGTTTGAACCATAATTTCTTTACCAAGTCTCTACTGATCTTTTATTCTTAGAAACTTTTATTTATTTATTACTATTATTATTATATTTTAGCGTTGGGGGTCTCTCCATGTTGCCCAGGCTGGTGTCAAATTCTTGGGCTCAAGCAGTCCTCCTTCCTCAGCCTCCTGAGTAGCGGGCAGTACGGGAGTCCACCACCATGCCCGGCTTTCTCCTGCTGGTCTTTTAGGGTATTTTGAATATTTCGATAGTATAAACATTGTTGCAGTGAATATCCTTGAACCTATATCTGTGCGCAAGTGTGCAAAGATAATGGTTGGATATATTCTTTGAAGTAAAATTGCAGGGAAAAACATGTGCATGTTGTAAAAAATACAACATGCCTAATTACCAAAGAAATTGTGCCATTTTATATTATGTCTAGTGATGTGTGAGATGCAAGTTTCCCCAAAACTTTGCTCACACTGAAATTAACAAAATTTTAAATTCTGGCCACGTAGGTCTCTTGTTGTTTTAATTTTCATCTCTTGTAAGAGAAGTTGAACATTTTTTCATGTTTATTGGTCATTTGTGTTTCTATTTTTGTAAGCTACTCATTCATTTCCTTTGCCCTTTTTGTCCTTAAATGTTTGCTCATTGTATATTTTTATGTTGATCTGTAAAAACTCTTCATTTATGGTGGGAATTAGTCCCCCCCCCTTTTTTAGTAAACGTTATATTTTATGGTAAGTGAAATAAGTCAGCCACAGGAAGACAAATACTGCATGATCTCACATGTGAAGTCTAAAAAAGTCGAATTCATAGAAACAGAGAGTAGAAGGGTGGTTACCAGATGTTGGAGGATGTGGGAAATGGGGAGATGTTGGTCAAAGGGTACAAAGTTTCAGTTACAAGATGAGTAACTTCTGGACATTTAATATACAGCATGGTAACTATAATTAATAATTTATGGTATACTTGAAATTTGCTGAGAGTCAATCTTAAGTATTCTTATCATGCACACACACACACACAGAGGTAACTATGTGGAGTGATGGATATTAATTAGATTTATTGTGTTAATCATTTCATAATATATACGTGCATAAAACATCACATTGTACACTTTAAATATATACAATTTTATTTATCTATTATACCTCAATAAAACTGGAAAATAACTTTATATTTTAGAGCTGTTTTAGATTTACAGACAAAGTGGGAGGGTAGTACAGAGTTCCCAATACCCTATGCCCAGTTTCCCGTTATTAACATCTTACATTAGTATGGTACATTTGTTACAATTGATGAACCAATATTGATATAGTATTATTAACTAAAGTCTGTAGATTAATCAGATTTCCTTAGTTTTCCTTAATTTCAGCAGTCCTCAACCTTTTTGGCACCAGGGACCAGTTTCATGGAAGACAGTTTTTCCACGGACCAGGGTGGGGGTGGAGGTGGTGAGCGATGGGGAGCGGCTGTAAATACAGATGAAGCTTCGCTTGCTCACCTCCTGCTGTGCAGTCCGGTTCCTAACAGGCCACAGACTGGTACCCCGGGGGTTGGGGACTGCAGGCTAATGTCCTTCCTGTGTTCTAGGGCCCCATCCAGGATACCACATTACATTTAGTTGTTATGCTTCCTTTGGCTCCTCTTGGCTGTGAACATTTCTCATACTTTCCTTGTTTTTGATGACCTTGACAATTCTGAGGAGTACTGGTCATATTTTGGAGAATGTCCCTCAAATGAGATTTATCTGATGTTTTTCTCATTATTAAACTAGGGTGATGAGTCTTTGGGAGGAGGACAACAGGGATCAGGTGCCATTTTTATCACATCATATCACAGGTATATACAGTGGTCTCTCCTTGTCTGTGAGGGATTGGTTTCAGGACCTCTGCAGATACCAAAATCTGAGGACACTCAAGTCTTTTATATAAAATAGTGTAGTATTTGCATATGCCTTATGCACATCCTTCCCTATACGTTAAGTCATCTCTAGATTACTTACAGTACCTAATACAATGTAAGTGCAAAGTAAATAGTTGTTATACTGTATTGTTTTTTTATTTGCATTTTTTATTGCTTTTTTTTTTGGAACTTTTTTCTTCAGGAGACATAGATTCAGGTTGCCCTGAATATATGTTCCCTGAATATTTTTGATCTAAGTTTGGTTGAATCCGTGGATGCAGAACCCGCAGATAGGGCAAGCCAACTGTACTATCAACATGATTTGTCACTGTTGATGTTGACTTTGATCACCCGGCTGAGGTAGTGTTTGTCAGGTTTCTCTACTGTAAAGTTACTGTCCCTTCTCCCCCTTTCCATACTATCCTCTTTGAAGGAAGTTACTATGTGCAGCCTACATTTAGGTCGTGTGGAGTTATGATCGACCTCCTTGAGGGCAGGGTATTTGCATAAGTTGTTTGGAATTCTTCTGTGTGGGTGTCTCCCTTGTTTGTTTAGTAATCAATCATATTTAGATTGGTATGCACTTATGGGTATTTACTGTTTTAAATAACAGCTTCGTTGAAATGTATTCACATGCCACACAACTCACCTCCCCATTTGAAGTGTAAAATTAAATGGGTTTTAGTATAGTGACAGAGTTGTGCAACCATCACCATAATCAATTTTACAACCTTTTAATTACCCTCAAAAGAAACCCTACACTCTTTAGCAGTCTCCCCTCGTTTCCTTCCAACCACCCCCAGTCCTAAGCAACCACTAATCTATTTCTGTTTCTATGGATTTGCTTATTCTGGACATTTCATATAAATCTAATCATACAGTGTGTGGTCTTTTGTGACTATCTTCTTTGACTTAGTGTAACAATTTTAAGCTTCCTTTTTGTTGTAGCATGAATCAGTACTTTGTTCCTCTTTATTGCTGAGTAATATTTCATTATATAGATACACCATATTTATCCATCCATCCATTGATGGGCATTTGTGTTGTTTCCACTTTTTGACTATTATTAATAATGTTGCTATGAACATTTGTATACAATTTTTTGTGTAGACATATTTTCATTTCTCTTGGGTATATACCTAAAAGCGGACTCACTGGTTATATGGTGACTATGTTTAACCTTTTGAGGAACTGTCAGACCATTTTACAAAGCAGTTGCACATTTTATATTCCCTCCGGAAGTGTATGAGGGTTCCAGTTTCTCCACATCCTTGCCAACAGTTGTTATTATCTATATCTTTGATTATCGTCATCCTAGTGGTCAATCTCTTAACATTCCTCCCCACTTCCAACCCCTCCCCATCCTCTGGTAACCACTATTCTGCTCTCTATTTGTATGAAAACGTTTTAGATTCCATGTCTGAGTGAGATCACGTGGTATTTGCCCTTTTGTGCATGGCTTATTTCATTTAGCATAATATTCTCCAGGCTCCTCCGTGTTACTGCAAATGACAGGATTTCATTCGTTTTATGGCTGAATACTATTCCATTGCATTTATAAACCACATTTTCTTTATCCATTCATTCGTTGATGGACATTTAGGTTGAGCCCATATCTTGGCTATTGTGAATAGTTCCAAGAAGCCATTTTACATTGGAGGATGGTATTAGGAACTAAGATTTGGTTGCTGGTCATGCTCAATTCTTGGTTTT
>CAUYRT010002934.1:0-49020 GCA_963574885.1 Lepilemur ruficaudatus | reverse complement strand
TAGAGTGAGTGCCGTGGCGTCAGCCTAGCTCACAGCAACCTCAAACTCCTGGGCTCAAGCGATCCCACTGCCTCAGCCTCCCGAATAGCTGGGACTACAGGCATGTGCCACCATGTCCAGCTAATTTTTTTCTATATATTTTTAGTTGGCCAATTAATTTCTTTCTATTTATAGTAGAGACGAGGTCTCATTCTTGCTCAGGCTGGTTTCGAACTCCTGACCTTGAGCGATCCACCCGCCTTGGCCTCCCAGAGTGCTAGGATTACAGGCGTGAGCCACAGCGCCCGGCCTGGACTTTTGATCTGATGAAATTTAAATGAAATGTTTTTACTTTGAGTTGATGAAATTTAAATGAAATGTTTTTACTTTGAGTTGATGGAATGAGACTCTTGGATGATGCGAATGTATTTTGCATGTGGGATGGACATAAATCTTTGGAGGCCAGAGGGCAGACTGTACTAGGCAGAATAAAAGCCCCTTAAGATGTCCACATCCTATGCCTATCTGGGAATGTGTTATGCTACATGGCGAGGGAGAATCATGGTTGCAGATAATATTAAAGTTGCTAATCATCCGACCTTTAATAAGGGAGATTGCCCTGGCTTATCCTGCTGGGCCCAAAGTAATCACAAGAGTCCTTAAAAGTGGAACACGGAGTTAGAAGAGGAGGCAGAGTGATGATGTGAAAAGGACTCAACCTGCAGTTACTGGTTTTGAAGATAGATGAAGAGGCCACAAGCTGAGGAATACAGGCACCCTTTGGAACTGCAGTCCCCAACCCCAGGCTGCAGCCTGTTAGGAACCGGGGCCACACATCACCACCTGAGCTCCGCTCCTCACCCCCATCGGTGCAAAAATCGTCTTCCACGAAACTTAGGCACCGGCTGCACAGCAGGAGGTGACAGCAGGTGAGCAGCAGGCGAGCAAGGGAAGCTTCGCCTGTATTTACAGCCGCTGCCCATGGCTCACATCATCCCCTGAGCTCCGCCATCCCCACCACCCGTCAGTGGAAACATTGTCTTCCGTGAGACTGGTCCCTGGTGCCAATAAGCTTGGAGACTGATGCTCTAGATGCTGGAAGAGGCAAGAAAATAGATTCTCCACTAGAGCCTCCAGAAACGAATACAGCCTTAATACACCTCAATTTTAGCCTTCTGAGATCTATATCAGATTTCTGACCGACGGAACTGTAAGATAATAAATTTATGTTGTTTTAATTAAGCTTGTGATACTTTGTGAAAGCGGCAATAGAAAACTCATAGAGCGCCGGGTGCGGTGGCTCACGCCTGTAATCCTAGCACTCTGGGAGGCTGAGGTGGGCAGATTGCTCAAGGCCAGGAGTTCTAAACCAGCCTGAGCAAGAGCGAGACCCCGTCTCTACTAAAAATAGAAAGAAATTAATTGGACAACTAAAAATATATAAAAAAATTAGCCGGGCATGGTGGCGCATGCCTGTAGTCCCAGCTACTCGGGAGGCTGAGGCAGGAGGATCGCTTGAGCCCAGGAGTTTGAGGTTGCTGTGAGCTAGGCTGACGCCACGGCACTCTAGCCCGGGCAACAGAGCAAGACTCTGTCCCAATAAATAAATAAATAAAAGGAACCGGAAGAGGGAAAGCTCTTATTTACAGAAGAGAACGCCAGTGAACAAGCAGGGAAGGCACAACAAATAGGGAGCTATCACTATCTTGCAACCCCAGTGCCATAACTGATCCAGGGAACGATCAGTCATTAGATGCCAAAATCAGGGGCGAGCCCTGTGGGTGAGCAGGACATACCCCTGGTCCCCAGGCCTCCCCTCTGGAGATTGCGCTCATTCACCACAAAGGAAAGAAACACCCTTAACACGGAGAGAGCTACTGGCCACCACGTCAACCCAGTGATCAAACCTTGAGCATGTCGGGAACAGCCCAGCATCCCCCCAGTGTGATGCACCAAGGAGGACACGTCAGCAGCTCTGGAACATTCTCACCAAGAACGTCTGCCCAGAATCTAATCGTGAGTAGATTATCAGACCAATCCAGATTGTAGGATATTCATTAGAGACCTGGAGCCTTAGAAACATCATAAAAGACAGAAAGAACAAGAGAGAGAGAGAGAGAAAAGGGGCTGGGGGTTCTAGATGAAAGACACCTAAAAGAATGTGACAACTGTAATACGTGGTTGTGTCCTAGGTCAAAGCAAAGGCATTTGGGGGACAAGTGACCACTCGGCCCACCCTCAGGGCTGCTGTGAGCCCAGCTGTGACAAGGCAGGTGGGTATCCCCCACAGGGCCTGCACCTGGGGAGCTCCCCGGACAGGTGAGAGACAGAGACCCGCCGCAGCACCCAGGAGCTGTGCTCTGGGGTCAGGCTGCCCCACCATTAACTAGGAGACCCTGGGTCCCCAGGGCCATCGTGACAATTAGACGTGACAATCCACAACAGTGCTGGGAACAGTGAGAACCCACTACCAGTCAGCGGATGTTAATGCTAAAATTATTTTCATCGCTCATCCGTGAGCAGGGGAACGTCCTCACCGGACGACACTTCATCCTTCTGCAGGAGCCAGCGAGGCTGCCCAGGCCAGGCTGGGCATTCTCGCCTCAGAACCTGTAGCGTCTCGTAAGGCCCCGGTCACAGCTGGACTCAGCAGTAACTAGTTACTCGGAAGTTTGCCTGCTCAGACGGACTGTAAGTTCATGAAGACGGGAAGACATCTGTCTCCCACGTTGCTGTAGCCCTAGGGCGCTTAGCATTCATCGGACACGTGATGAACAGACAACCAGTATGTCTACTCATCAACCAGTCTCGGGAAGATGACTAAACCGGCCTCAGCCAGCAAATGCAGACAGTAAAATACCTGCCCCTAGTGAGGAATAATGAGCTACGATTTATCTGGTGACATGTTCACTCACAAAATATCTGCTGGGAACCTGCCCCCCTCCCGGCGCTCCCATCCTGAGGCAAGGCGCTCACTCTCGAGAAGGTGAAGGCGCCGGGCTGGTGAGAGGGATGGGGGAGGGCAAGGAGGGGCGGGGGAGGGGCAGAGGCGGGCGAGAGAGCTGCTGGCCTGGGGGGCACCGCTCCCCGCTCTCGCCCCATCTCCGCTCCCCCAGGGCACGAGCACCCGCAGGACAGGAGCTGCCGGCAGCTCTGGAAGCCGTGAGTGACCTGCTGCAGGCCCAGGGCGGGTGTCCTCTGGACACCCCCGACACACGATGAAGCCACAGCCTGGGGCCGGGGGGGACACACTGGGGAGGTGTGTGCTGTGGCCGAGTCTGCCTTATACAGACTCCTGTGGTCCCGCCCGGGCCCTCTGCAGGGGGTGGGGTGGGACAGACTCACCCAGGAGCTTCTGCAGCACCTGGCCGTCGTACAGGTCCTCCTCCAGCTGCTTCACGATGATCCTCTCCTCCACCAGCACGTCGTTGATCCAGTCGAGGAGAACCTGCGGGAGAGGAGGGCGTTACTGCCTCGCTCCACCAGCGCCGTGTGGACCAGGCAAGGACCAGAGCATGCGTGGGTAGGGAGCACGGACCAGGGCCACAGAGGCCGCCGGACAGTGGCCTGGAGAGCCGGGGCAGGGGCAGAAAGGGGAGACGAGCTTCCCTCGGTCTGTGGACGGGGCGGAGGGGAGGGGCGCAGGAGCACTCAGCCTTTCCACCCAGCCCGGGCTGCCGGGATGGCCCAGGGAACTCCCAGGGGACCCTGACGGAGGCAGTGGCTTTGGTGAAACTGAGCCTCTTCCCAGCTGGGAACCTGGGCAAGGGGGAAACCGCTAGTGAAGGGAGCTCACCTGTTCGCCTTGCTGTGGGGAAGTGGTCAAACGTGTAAATATTGACAGTACTGCCCCCCAGGACCCGAGACAGTAAACCCAGGCCACAGAATATCCCCACCAGTCCTGCAAGTCCCGGATCACCACGAGCCTTAAGTCGTAGGGAAGGGACCCCACACAGGCGCCACCAAGCAGCTCAGAGGACCTGCTCTCCCTCACGGAGACAGAACTCACACACCACGCAATCCGCCCCTTCAAAGTGTGCGATTCGGAGGATTTTCGTATACTCACAAAGTTGGGCAACCATCACCATAACCAATTTTGGAACATTTCATCACCTCCAAAAGAAACCCTGTGCCCATCAGCGGGCACATTCCTTCCTTCCCTTCACCCCTTCCAGCCACTCATCTATTTTCCGTCCCTGTGGATTTACTTTCTCGGGGCATCTCCTATAAATGGAATCATACGACACGCGGCCTTTTGTGTCTGGCTGCTTTGACTCGCACCACACCGCCAAAGTCCATCCGTGTTGTTAAGCGTGTCAGCGCCTCCTTCCTTCTCACGGCCGAATAGAATCCCACCGTGCGGGGTCCCACGTTTTGTCCATCCATCCATCCATCGGCGAACGTTTGGGTTCCCACCACGTTCTCGCTGCCGCGAACGCTCACGTGCAAGTTCTCGCGTGAACGCGGGTCTGCGGTCTCCCCGCCAGCCTCCCTCTGGAGACTCTTCTCGACGATCTCCCCACCCGGCTCTCCGGGCGCTGCGCTCTGGAAGGAGTGACGGCTGCCACCGTGGGGACGTCTACGGGAGCCGGGCTTCCCACCGAACAATTCCATCCGGCTCATCCCGCGCTGACACGTCGACCCCACAGCACGAAACGCAGGCCGGCGCACAACTGACAACGACACGGAGCCCTGATCTTCCCGCGCAAGCGAAACTAATAAAACCGTCTAATTGGTCCCAGTGACCGCTCAGAAATGGCAGTTTACGGCCGTCTCAGACAGGAACAGAAGGGCACAAGTCCGGAATATATCGCTCCCTGTCGCTCTCTGAAACAGCTGCAACCTGCAAAGCCGGCCACGCAGCGCACTGCTGCCAGGCATGGTCTATTTCCCCACTCGCTCAAGCATATTAAAGCTGACACACGATCCCACAAAGAACAGAAGCAAAAATAAATAAAGGGAAGGTCTGGGGAGGACGGAGGTGCACAGCCCGTGGTGTTCTGGTTCTGCCAACGCCATCTCCGAAGGGTCGGGGGAGCAGCTCAGGCCACCGTGCCCCGGCTCTGGCTCTCTGGGGACAGAGCTGGCTGGAGTCCCGGCCACACCTGACTCCCCCTCAGCGCCCAGCGTGCGGCCCCCTCCCCCCAGGCCCTCTCCCCCCATGGCCCGCAGACCATCACGATGTGGCTTCCCACCTTCCCCTCTGACGCCCTGCCATCATCTCCTCTGGGGGATGCTCCCGACCTCCCCTCACCTTCACAGGGCCCGTTCCTGAGCCCTCGCCCTGGATGCTGCCTCCCCTGGCTCCACTCTCTTCTGAGGCCCTCCCCACGACTTCCAGTGCCGTCCCTAACCCAGAAACTTCCGGACAATCCTTCTGCTCAGGTGTTCCTTGGGGGTCTCTAACTGCTCCTTTTCTGGGAAGGAAGCAGGACCACCGTCCTGGGCACGAGCAGAGCGGGAGGCTGGACCCTGAGCCCACAGAGGGTGCAGGAGGTACAGAAACAGGGAACAGTGACGACCTGGGACCAGGAGGCACAGCGAGGAGGAAGACGGGAATTGACTTGCAGAAGTTTCCTCTCCCGTTCTGTGCACGGTCTTTTCACTTCCTCGACAGTATCTTCTGAGGCACAGTTGTCTTTAATTTTGATTAAGTGCAATTCATCTATTTTTTCTTTTGTGGCTCGTGCTTTGGGTGTCATGTCTAAGAAATCATTTCCTAATCTGAGGCCACAAAGACCTACCTGCATGTTTGCTGAGAGTTTTAGAGTTTAGTTCTCACATCTAGGTCTGCAAATCATACACCTGCTAAGGGACCTGTGTCTAGAACATACAAAGTATCTTACAACTCAATAATAAAAACACAAACAGCCCAGTTAAAAATGGGCAAAAGATCTGAATAGACATTTCTCCAAAGAAGATTTACAGATGGCCAAAGAGCACATGAAAAGATGCTCCTCACTAACTGTTGGGAAAATGCAGCTCAAAACCGCAGTGAGAGCCCACTGAACGTCCCCTAGGGTGACGACAATGCAAAGGCCGTACAATCGCAAGCGCTGCCGAGCATGTGACGAACTGGAACCCCCCACATCGCCGGTGGGAGCGAAAAACGGCACAGCCACTGGGGAAGACAGCCTGGCTGTCCCTCAAAAGGTCAAACGTAGAGCAACCACGGGACCCAGCAGTCCCACTCGCAGGCATGTATCAAAGAGAATGGAGCACACATGTCCACACAAAAACGTTGTACACAAATGCTCGTCCTAACAGCCAAAAAAGTAGAAACAGCACAAATTCCCATTAGCGGATGGGTGCGCAAACAAAACGTGGTCTGTCCGTACAACGGAACGTTGTCCGGCCATAACAAGGATGCTACTATAAAAAGGGTGTTCAGCGTGATACGCGCTAAAATACCGATGACCCTTGAAAACATACGCTAAGTGAAGGAAGCCGGTCGCAAAGGCCACAGAGTGTGTGATTCCACTTGTGGGACACACCTAAAACAGGTGACTCCACAGAGACAGGAGACAGACCGGTGCCCGCCGGGGGCTGGGCAGAGGAAGAACCGGGACTGGCTTCTACCGGGCACAGGAGCTCCTCGTGGGGTGACAAGAACGTTCTCAGATGGACTGTGGTGATGGGCGAGCACCACTGTGCACGCACGGACAGCCATTCGATTGTGCACTGACTCGTACGCTGCGCGAATTACATCTCAGTAAAGCTGTTATCAGAAAAATTAATCTCTAGGATGCAGGTGCTGCTACGGGCCCCGCAGGGCTGACGGAGGATTTGGTGAGGTGAGCCGGCTGCCGCCCTCAACCGCGACAGAGCTCTCACAGATGCTGGCATGACAGTGGCCGGGGTTCTCTGCGTGTCAAAAGCCCTTTTCTCACTGAATCTACTCGGCAGCACCCACTGCATGCCGCGCCCGGCCTAAAGAATTCAGAGCCGGTCTCTGCCCTAGACAGGACGCTGAAGGTGTCGCGATGTTGTGGTGGGAAGGGCACAAGCATGAAGGGTGCCCACAGGAGGACACGGGAGCTGGGCCACCTCATCATGCCGCGGCCCCAGAAGAGCTGGTCCCCACCGCACCAGTGTCAAATGGAGTGCCTTTAAGGGCACCATCACACACGCCTGTCCCCTCTGCAGTTATGTCTCTGACCTCTCCTGCTGTCTGCTCACGAGGCTCCGGCTGCACTGCCCTTCTCGCTGGCCCTAGCCACGCCAGGCAGGCACACACCACAGGGTGCTCTGCCAGGTCTCCGCTCATATGCCACCTCCCGGACCACCCCGCCCTAACCAGGGGGGTGGAGGGATGGGGTGGGGTCTCTGCTTCCTGCATGAGTCGTCTTGGAAGCACTCACGCCATCTGACCACATATCCACTTGTCCCTTGCCATGTCTGTCTCTCTGGCCGGACTGTCAGCTCCATGCGGGGACAGTGTTTTTGCTCAATGCCACACCCCCAGCAGCTAGAACAGGAACAGACTCTCAGAAGAGACTCAAGCAAACTGCAAAGCCACCCAGAGACTTTCTAGAAAGGTCTCCTGGGCACGCAAACATTTGGTTCCAGAGGCTGTCTGGTCCAGAGCTTAGTCCTGTTAGAAAACGCACACGAGACACTGTTTCTGCTATGAAGGAACCACAGAACAAATCACATCTGGGTCTCTAACCCGGTGAAAGCCCAAACACAGAAATAACAAACAGAAAGGGATTAAAATCACATTCCACAGCGGTCAGCCCTGGGGAGCAAAAGCCATTCACCACCCCGCATCACCACTGCCCCGAGGAGGTGCAGCTTGTCCCTGGATTCCACCAGTCACCCTGCCACTGAGCCTCGCAGGCCATCCATCGCAACCCTCTGCTTCACAAAGGACTTGTTAAAGATAGCACCGGCAGTATTTTTAGAGACATGCTCATTTGCAAACTCGAAATCCCGCCGGCAAATATCTAGGACGTTATTAACTGTGGTCTGGGCACAGCACTCTATCACATACGGCTCCCGAGCTTGCTCTAACCAGAATGAAAAATCACTTTTCCTTTAGCTCCTTCTGAATTAGAATCAGGATCTGCAGTCTGTCTCCCCTAGAGCTATGACAGTTATGTTTTAATCGCTTCCAAAAAGCATCACAGCTGGACGCGGCCTTGTTGCAACAGGCTGGGGGGATGCAGGCGGGTGGGGGCCAGGGGGCATCATGGGGCACTCTGCACGGCACCGAGGGCACCGACCTCCACCCAGAGCATCACTGTCCTGCAGCTGCCTCCCCCCAGAGACAAATGGGGGAAGAAAACAGAACTTAAAGACCAGGCGGCATCTGGGAAATGGGATGTGGAATCTGTTCTTGGAGAAACGTGCCCCTCGATGCACCGCCGGCCACCTGCCCTGGACCAACGCACTTAGGAAGTGCTGCGTGGTTTTCTCCTGATACCAAACGTGTTGTTCCGACAGCAATTCTCTGACCGTCCGATATCGACCAAAGTGCGATGATTCAGCTCCACGCTGACACTATCCGCCCAGGGTTAGACCCACAGTTAGGAGCTCAGTCCCAACAAAACTGGCCCCACTTCAGACGCCCACTGCGCATGGGGTCCCCAGGCTGCCACCTCCTGCCCAGCTGACACAATAGGGCTTCCCGCCGCAGGTTTAGCAGTCTGCTAGGACGCACAGAACTCGAGGAAGCGTCTCACTAATGTTTAGGATTACTGGCTTATTATTGATAAGGACTCCGCTCGGGAACAGCTTCACAGGAAGAGACACAGAGCTTCCTCACCCTCTAGGGGGGTGCGGGGCGTGCCCCCTCGCAGCACCCCCATGCATTTGCCAAGGCGGGAGCTCTCGGGCCCCTCATTTAAGGGTTTTCCTGGAAGATTCGTGACGCAGGCATGTGGCTACTGGCTACTGATGAGGGAATTCAATCCCAGTCCCGCTGCCCTCCCCAGATGTTGGCGGTTGGGCTGAGGTTCCGACCTTCCATCCTGCGGTTGTTCTGCCGGGACCAGCTCCCACCCGGGGCGGCTCATTGGCATAAACTCGGGTGCCGTCGAAAGGGCCCATGATGATAAACAGAAGATGCTCCTCCCGCTCAGGAAATTCCCCAAGGGCTCCAGGAACCTGTGCCAGGAACCAGGAATGAAGACCACATGCAGGCCTTTCTCCGGCCATTCATTCTGGAAGGCACAGGAATCGCCGTCCCCTCTCTCGAGAATTATCAATAGCATAAAGCATCTCGTCCATCAGCCTCTACCTGCCCGGGCAGCCCTCGCCGTCCACCCGCAAGTGATTCAGGTCGCTGCTGGAGAAAAGCGCAGGAAGAAACACCAGCAAAACCGACTTTCAGGTAAGTCTTTTGGGCCCCTACACCCACAGGATACGTGCGCCCGTTTCCAAACTGGTACTTCAGGGCTGCCCATCACCTCCCTGCCGGGTCTACCCCGCCCAACTCACGCTGCCCCGCCCGCCCGGCGGCACCACCCTGCGACCGTGTGTGGGATCTTGCGTTACCCTCACGACGGCACCTCCAGGCCGGGGCTATTGCTCTCCCGCTTTGATCGGAGCGGGGATGTGAATGCAGCAGGCTGACCCGAGAGTCGCCTTCACCCCAGCACGACACCGCACACAACGGCTGCCATTTCTGAACGACCGGCCTCGTGTCCAAAGCCCGGCTTAGCTGGAGACTGGAGCAGAGGGCCACTCACTGAGTTTTAAGCAGTGACAGTCCTGAGGCAGCAGGGTCGAGGAGGCAGCGCAGAGGGGCAGACAGGACAGGCAACCAGGACAGGAGGAGAAGAGTGCAGGTGACAGAGAAAAGAGAGAAAGTGGGGGGACAGCCAGGCTCCTATGGAAAAGTTCCCCAGTCTGAAAACCGGGATGCGGCCACCACTAGGCGCCCTGTCTGTCCCCTGACCTGCTTGGGCCTGCACACTGTGCACACTTTGCACTAAAAACATCTGCTTCTGGACCGATTCCTACAAGAAACCCCTGGGCTTGGGTCCGATCTGTCTAGGAAGCTTAGATAATCGCCGCCCACAGCACTCAATGGGTATTTGGAAAAGCAGCAAGAACCACGCAGGTAACGCGGACGGAGGGGTTCTGCCTGAACCACCCAGACGGGCCGTCCCTCCCCAAAGTGTGCACCCACAGCCGCCGCCTCAGCGTCCAGTCGCAAGTCCCTCCAACCCCCGCCCATCCCCTGAGCCCCGTCCCCAGAGGCAAGAATCCTGGAGGTCTGGGCCAGGGCAAAACACCACGTCCTGTCCCTAAGCTGCTCGCCTGTTGTGTGATCATGACGTGAACCCCCATCGGTGCCGCTGGCACAAACCCCCGTCGGTCTCTCGCTATCCAGCAAGAACCACTCGCCCCCCACGCGCGGGGCCCGCAGGCCTGGGGGGTTCCGCTGGGAGCCCCGCAGGGTGTGAGATGACTTTCTAAGGGGGAAGAGAGACCAAGAACAAACTAGTGAAAAGATGACAGCTCCGGGCAGCAGCAGGCTGGGGAAGGGAGCGGTAACGGGAAAGAGGTGGCGTGGGGTGCCATCGGTACAGAGAATTCGCCTCCGAGGAGGAGACCTGGAGAGGAGACTGAGGAGGCGGAGAGGCGGGCTCCAAGCGCAGGGGAGTGCCAAGGCCAGGCAGGCGGCAAAGGCCTAGCCTTGCCCAAAGGGAGGACTGGCCTGTGCTCTCGGCTCCCGGGGCTGAGCTCTGAGCCCTCCGACGCTCTGCCCGATAAAGGATCTTTGTTTTGCTGGGGGCCTCGGGCCAGCAGACGTGACTGTGTGACCCACGTGGGGACTTGGGGTCACGCTGTGCCCACGGCCGCAGGGGCTGGAGCCAGAGCAGCTGTGGGCATCGGCCACACCAATGTGACAGGGCCTCTCAGAGACCCTGACACCGAGGCCGGCCACACTCCATGTGTGCTGCCCCACGTCACCAGGAAGGTAACGCTTTGCAGTGGGAGGGCAACGGAGACGCCGTGGCGGTGCTTTGCTCAACTCCGCCCCGGACACCTCGTCCTCTGGCTGACTTTGCTCTGTACCCCTTCACCGGAATGGACCGGAGCCGTGAGTGCAACAGCTCAGTGAGTTCCGGGAGTCCCTTCAGCAAACGGCCAAACCCAGGGGTTGCACTGGAGACTGCGAACCTGCCGCTGGCGTCAGAAGTGCAGGTGGACCGTGGGGACTGTCCCCTCTCCCCACACACCCGGCAGGTGCTTGCCCAGCGCGTCAGGGAGCGGCTGGAGCACGGCGAGGGAGGAGAGGAGGCAGGAGCGAACCAGGAGGGCCCTGGGCGGAGCTCGTCTGAGCGTACCCAGCGCAGTGGCAGCACCAAGGACGGGCCGCGGTGCCGGCCGCCGGCTCCGGCAGCAGCTTGCAGGCTGACGCCCCACTGACCCCCAGCCGCACGAGCGCGCTGTGCTGGCCTGGTGCAGGTGGGGCCCGACTGCTTCCCGAACCAGAGAGGGAGTTGCCAACCACCAACTGACGTGAACAAACCCTGCCTCAGGAGACACCGCGGCCTCACGCGGCCCCCAGTGTGCCTGCGAACACGACAAACCAGGCGCAGCCCCAGCTCAGCACAGACAAGTCACCCGCCACACCCACACACTCTGCTTAGAAGCTCACGCACACCCTCCCTGTCGCCACTACGGCGGCTAGCAAGCCACGGACAGCCAACCCGACGTGGCTCTCCCGGTCCCTGTGTTCGCGCTTACTTTGGAAAACGCTTCATCAGGCGTGAAACACGTGCCACCAGCCTGCTTCGAGATCTGACCATCAGTCTGAGAACTGGTGGAACCCTTTGGAAATTGCCAGTCTCCAGAAACATGTGCCCCGGGCTGCCTGCAGGCACAGACATCTCAGCATCTGGCAACGGGCCCTTTCAGGAAATGGCCAAGGACGCTGCCACCGCAGGTAGCAATGTCCGCCTGCCAGGGCCCACCAGCTGTGGCAGAGGAGGCAGCATTTTGGAGAAGGGAGATCACTCAGTGTGGTGTGTGAGTTTCCTGTGGCTGCTCTAACGAAGTACCACGACCCTGGCAGCTTCCAACAGCAGCAAAGGATCCTCTTGCAGTCCCAGAGGTCAAAGTCCAAAGTCAGTCCCACTGGGACAAGATCCAGGTGTTGGTAGGGCTGGTTCCTCCTGGAGGCTCTGGGAGAGAATCCGTTTCCTTGCCTTTTCCAGCTTCCAGAGGCAGAGGCCACCCGCGGTCCTTGGTGCGTGGCCTCTTCCTCCATTCTCAGAGCCCACAGCTGGCACCTGGCCTCCACTGTCACACTGCCACCGCGATCGGCACTCAGACCTCCCTCACTAGGGGACACACTGGGCCCACCTGGACACTCCAGGGTAATCCCCCATTGCAGCATCCTAAACTTAGCTACGTCTGCAGAGTCCCTTTAGCCACATAAGATGACTGTCACAGGTTCCCGGGATTACAGCATGGTCATCCTTGGGGGCCATGATTCCACCCAGCACACCGGGCTCCCTAAGAAAGGGAGCCAGGGCATAGCTCGAGCTGATGCTTTTTTGTTTCGGGGAGTCAGGGAGCAGCCCAGACTCGCAGCACCGAGGGAAGGGGAGGGAGACAGGCGCCTGCCCGAGCTGGCCACGGCCTTGGAAGAAAACCCCGCCTACAGTCAGCATCATGGCCCGTGTCCTGCAGAGCCCTGGGCTCAGAGCCGCACACCAGGGGAGTCGGGCAGACACATTTATTCCTGGGCTCCTTCCTGTCCTTGGTCCCACTCTGCCCTGAAGGGCGTTAACTTCCCTGAACGGTCAGCCCACCCCATGCCCTGCAATCTGACCCTTCATCTGAATCTAGAATCCAGAAGAGACGAAGCAGCTGGAGCCTCCACGGGTCCCGCTGGTTTGGCCGCGGATGCCGGAGATGCTGTGGTCCCCCGTGGTGGGCCAGTGTGGACCAGCCCTCGCCCCACCAAGGCCGAAACGGCCCGGCGGCGATGCAGCAAAGGCGGGGTTGGCGGGGCTGCCCGCATCAGGGAGGACGGGAGGGAAGTGACTCATTATTCTGCCCTCCAGCCCCTGGGCCCCACACGGTCCCCACACTCAGCCGGGCTCAGCTCAGACTGGAACCGGCACCGTTAGCCCTCTGGGGCTTCAGTCTGCAGAGAAAAGACTGTGGGGCTTCTCGGCCTCCATGAGCGTGTGAGCCTTGTAACAAAGCTCTTTACATCTATGCATTATTGTTCTCTTTCTCTGGAGAACCTGGAAGGTCCTCAAGTGTCCCTTGCTTGTATATCCCCTGCGAATAACGCTTTGGGGGCTGAAGGACAAGAGCACTTTCCTCACCGATATTGTTCTGTTTAAAGTGACAGAGTGGGCATTCAGGGAAAAAAATTCCTAATAAAATAAACTAGGTAATTTAAGCTGTTAAGAATCAACACCTTTGAGTGGGCCCTGAAACTGACATTTTCAATCTAGGTTTTTAAAAGAATACGATTTGCAAACAGTTATTTATCCTGAATTAGCCCTCAAGAAATGCAGCTGATCAGCACGGCGCCAGGTTCAACGCAGTGGTGAAGGTGGAGAAACTTTGTAAAAAGCACTTTTAATAGAAAAATGTCTGTTTTGGGCACACACTGTCACAAGCAGCATTTTCAAAGCCCCCGGGTGACCCGGGCTGGCCGTGGGCTGCAGAAGGCGTTTGCTGCGGCTGCCCGCTTGGGAGCTGGCCTGGGGTCCACCAGGGTCGGGACGGCGCCAGAGCCCACAGCCTCTCCTCATCGGGAGCTCCCTCGGAACCCCTGTTGAGGTTTGGGTCAGATCAGTCAAAACCGCAGCCTGCGCTTGGACCCGGACAAACCCCGCGGACAAAGCCTCTCTCTCGGCCAAGCGGGAGCCATGCTGCGGAGAAGGGACGCCGTAGAGCCCCGGCCCCACCACTCACGGCTCCCGACTTCCAGGAACGAGGCGGCCGCTGCCTCTGGCCTCGCCAGCACCTGCCCATCTGGACACGGCGGAACTGTCCGTCCCCCCGGCGCGGCTGCAGCAGAGGTCTCCTGGGCAGCAGTGGCCGGAGGGGCTGCGTGCTCTTCAGGCTGCTCTGAATCCAGACCCCGGCAGGCGCCTGAAGGAGTGTCACCCCCACCTGCAGGCGTGTGACAGGCCACGCCGGCCGCTCACCCCTGGTGGCCTAGCTCCATCCTGCGGAGCTCAAGAGAGGGTTTCTAAGGCCCCGCGCCAGGCCGGGCACATGGAAGGTGCTCAGTGCTGTGGGCTGGGACCTCCGTCTGCTCCTCAACCACACGCCCGTCCCCCTCTGAACGCGGCAGTAACTGTGCTCACGAGAGCCTCGAACCCCAAGGCCAAGCCCTCACCCTAACAGGACACTCCAACCAAGACGGAGCTCACCTTGACCAGCTCCTTGAATTTGGGGTCATCCTTAGAGGTGGGGTCGATCATCGTACGCTCCTCGTTCTCCTCTGCCAGGGACAAAAGGGAGTCACAGGTTAGCATTTGGTGGGGGTCAGCAGGGATGCTGGGGGCGGCCACACCCCCTCACAAATGGGCGGGAGACCGGCCGAGAAGCAGAGAACCCCGCGCTCTCGTGCTCCTAGACAGAACTCCCTCTCCCTGCCCACGGACTCCGGGCCCACGTCCAATCCCCGCGGCAGCCCTAGAACTGAACAGCACTCACTGTGCCTGCTCTTGTGTCCCCAGGACTGTGAGCCCCTTGGGGGGCCCTGCCTCAGTCAGCGAGGCCACCAGCAAAGAACAGGGAGCCTGACCCAGAGGCGAGGCCTGGTCGGCACCCGTGCTGGGTGACGGAGGACACAGACACCATGTGGAGCCTTAGCGTCACCGAACACTGTTCAGTAGGTCTGTACTGAGAAAGTAACAGCGTATCACGTTTAAGATAAACCTCCCATTTCTAGGGCTCCTGTTGGTCTAAAGCAGGGCTCTCAACTAGGAGCGATCACGGCCCCGGGACATGTGGCAATGTCCGGAGACATCTGTGTTTGTCCCCACTGGTGGGGAAATGCTACTGGCAGCTGGTGGGCAGAGGCCAGGGACGCTGCTCGACATCCCCTGGTGCGCAGGACAGCCCCAGGGGTCCCCAGTGCCAGGGAGGAGAAACCTGCACTGAAGCAGGCTCATTCCCAGAGCACGCGAGTCCTCAGTTTCCCCTTGCAGAGAGTGACCCGGGAGCATCCACCTGGACAGCGGCTTCAGCCACACGGAAGACGACAGCAGCAGCAAAGCACAGAGCTGCGCTCCTCCAAGAGCAAGAGAGAAACCAGTGGGTGCCCCGGCGGGATCTCAGGGAGCACAGCGGCTGAGCCCGCACTTGGGTTTCCTCTCCGCAAGCTCTGGCTGGCCTGGCCTTGCAGAAACTACCAGAGAGGGATCAGCCGGGATTTCCCTTTGAACCAGGGTTTGGAAACGTGCAGAATGTTCCACAGTTGCCTTCCAGATCGACTGGGTCCCAAAGCACACTTTACAGAAACAGTGCCTGGGCTGTCACCTCATTACCAGCAGACAGTGAGTGCGGGACTTTCGCCACTGGGCAGGGCCCGCCCAGCCAGCCCCAGGCCTCGGGCAGCTCCAGCTGGACAGAGATGGGAGGCGAATTAATCGTGTTTTTCATTTTCTGATGCTGTGACATCCCGGGGCCTTGTTGGCCCCAGAGCAACTGCCCCTCCAGGGCCAGCTTCCTCCTGGAGCCAGCCAGCCGCCCCGCTGAGAGCGAGCCTTTCACGTGCAAACCAACCCAGAGCCCCCACCGCCTCTTCCACTGGGCACTCCAGGGCTCTGACACTCCAAGCCAACAACCCACTGGACACAGCCCAGGGCCAGGGACCAGACAACTCAGGACAGCCGCTGAGCCCAGAGCCACCAGCCAGTCCTGCGCTGCGCACCCTGCCACGCCCATCCCTTCGTGAGAAAACCACAACAGAGTCTCTCGCCACGCTCCTTCCTCCCGTTCTGCGTGGCATGGCAGGGCGTGGCAGCCTCCCCTCACCGTGGCTTCACCACACCTGAGTAACAATAAAACGTACATTTTCAGATGGGGGCAGAAGCGTACGAGGGAGAACTTACTTTTCCCTATTGACTTCCCTAAAGGTGACCTGCAGCTAAGAACCAGACTCTCGATGCCACCAGCGTCGGATCAGGAGCCCAGAACTCTCGGGCTCCTTGTCAGCCTCACCAAGACGCATCTCAAGCCACGGAAGCTCAACTATCTCGTGGCGGGGGGCGCGGGGTCGGGGTCAGGGAAGCCGGCATTACCTAGCTGGGTGTCTTCAGGGCAAACGTCCACCAGGGCAGGGGACATCGGCGAGTTGATGGCATTTTTGCCTTCTTCCTGCAAGTCACTCACTGTTGAGCAAAAAGAAAGAAAACCCAGGTTAGCACAGACAGCCTCACATGTTGGCTGTGGAAGTGGAGAGAAATAAACTCCTGTTTTTTCGGCATTTAACAAACATTCCTAAAAGGCTTGTTGCCCAGAAGGAGCCCAAGGGAAAATGCTCTGAACCAAGAATACATTCTGCAACTCTCCCCCTCACCAAATACTTCCCAACGCCAGCCAAGCTCTGCCAGGCTGTTTTCACTGCTCTTTGAAACACATGACTAAGACATCGAAGGTTCCGGATGCTTCCAGATGCTTCCAGATCTGCCCAAGGCTGCTAAGGCAAAGCTTGGACCTCAGCAACAGGGCGTGAGAAGGTGGGGCCGCCCTCCCATCTCCTGGAGAGCCGCATCCCGCAGGTGGAGAGGCTAGAAGAGGCCCAGGGAGGTCCCTTCCGTGGCCGTCTGCAATGGTTGTGCTGACAACCAAGGAAGAACAAAAGACCCAGGTTTCCTGTAGGCAGAAGGTGAACAGGTGGGCTTCACAGCACAGGTGAGCCACACAGGTGAGTCATCACAATGAGCCCGTGACTCCTCTCAGAAAGACCCAAGATGTGGCCCATCACCGGCGTACCGGACGGACCTGGACGTCAGAGCCGTGGCAGAGGGCCTGGGGGAGCGGACGGGGAGCCGGGCAGAGGGGGAAATGCTTGGAGGCAGCCCTGCTCGCCTGATTTCAAAAACACAGAGAGGGAGGAGGAAAGGAACAGCATTTTCAAAGCACAGAAATTGGGTCACATAAAAACAGAGAAGTTTCCACACCGCCCTTGAAGATCAAAGATGACACTAAACAGGGCCAGGGATTTTGCAACCTTAATAAATGAGAAACACTCACAAGAGCCGCCCAGGCTCCTGTGCAGCAGCAAATCCCAAAGGAGCTTGCTGTGCACGACGCCCCGAGCGAAGCAGAGACCCAGAGAGAGTCCAGGAGGCCGGGGTGCAGCCCGGCAGACCCCTCGGCTGGCAGGACGTGCACAGCCTGTGGCCACAGAGCCGTGGTCCAAATCTCACTTTGCCACTTGCTGGCGTGTGACCTTGAGCAAGTCCCTTCACCTCACTAAGGCTCAGTTTCCCCATTTGTGATATGGGCGTGGCAGCACCACGCACCTCATAGGGGTTCGGAGGAGTAAGGGTGAGTGCCGGGGTGGCCCAGAACACGTGCCCTGTGAGTGGGAGGGCGGCTCTGCAATGGGCCCCAAGAGAGAAACAAAGCAAGGGACGAGTGACCGAGAGGAGGGTGAGGTCCCTCATTCCAGGGAGAAGCACGGAAGGCTTCCTGGAGGAGACAGCAACTGAGCCGGCCTCGAAAGACGGCAAGAATCAGGAAAAGGGCCTCTGGGACCCTGTCCAAAGCACATGGGTGGCGGATCAGAGCCAGCAGTTCCCGAAGCCTGGCCTGGTGGCCACTGACACCAATCCACACCAAAGTCCACGAGGTGCCCTTCTGGGCCCTGCCACTTTCGCAAAGACCTCTGCGGAGGAGCCTCCAGTCTAAACCCAATCGCCGTCTTCCGAGGACCGTCTGATTTTCGGAGGGAGGGGCCCCTCTTGCGCCTACAGCCTCTCCCTCCCTGAGGACCTCACCGTGCCAGTTTAGTGGCTTTCTGCTAATCCCAGGAATGTTTTGGTTTTTAAACTGCTGGTCCACTTGCCAGAAAGACAAACACTTCAAAGATGCGAAATGCCGGCTGTCTTGAGTCACGGGGAGAGATCCGCCGGGCTGGCTCGCGCTCTCGGGGGCGGTGGCGGTGTGCGCGGAGGGTGTGAACGCGCCAAGGGACTGGGGCTGGATTTCGTGAGATCAGTGACTGGGGGGAAAGACCGTCTCTCGCTTGTTTTCCTACGTGTCTGCGTTGCTCTGCGATGAGTGCCTCTGTCCACACAAAACCCGGCAGCCAGCCACGAGGGAGCCGATGCCAACACGCCGCCACCGCGCCCCAGTTCACCTGGCGGTGCCACGCTCCACGGCCGGCTCAGGAGCCAAGCAAGGAGAGAGAGGCAGGGAGGGCACCTGCCGGGATGAGCACCCTTGCCACTTGGTCTCCGGGGATGCCCCTGCTCGCTCAGCCCAACACAGCAGAGTGGGAAGTGCAGGCCACACTCGCCAGATCTTCTGAGGTTTCAAGAAGAGCTGGAAATACGAGGTTTCGTGCGGCATCTCCCAATTTATAAATGTGAGCAAATAGTTCAAGTGCTGTGGGCCAGCCAGAGGTCACCGGTTTGCAAACTTGGAGTGCAGCACACGTCCAACCCATAGCCTGACTGTCAGAGGGAAAGGGGGAGAGGGTCACCAACGTTTCCTGACCACCTACTATGTTCAGGGCTCCTCCCATGCCATCCACTCATTTGTTCTCCTAATAAGTCTACACGGCAGTGGCTGGGCCTAGCTGGGCCTGCTCTGTCAGATGTCAAGCCTCCTCCTCCTGACCTACACCACCAGTGAGCTCCAGAGTAGGGACTAAACCCAGTTACACCTGATCCTGCATACCTCACTGCACCCTGCTAAATCCTACCCATCTTCAAGCCTCAGCTTATTGGCCACCTCCTCCAGGAAGCCCTCCTGGGCACTCCCCTCCCAGTCCAGGATTCCCTCTGCCCAGCTCAAGTCACTCAGCCCTATAACTAACTCTTTCCTAGACCTCCCCCAAAACCAGTGATACCTCAGCTCCTGAACATAGTAGGTCTTCATATTGAGGAACGGCTTAGAACCTGGGTTTCAAATCCCAGCTTGGCCACTGACAAGCCGTGCGTTGTTTCCACCTGTGAAATGGGGCCCGACACACCTTGGAGCGACCCCAAGTTTCCGTGAGCTGAGCACTCGGAACAGTCGTGGTCACGGGTGACCCTCGGTGAACACCAGCTTTCCTGTCTGTTGCCGGATGAACACACGCTTCCAGAGCCCACTCTCGTTCCCGTACTCCACCCAAAGACTGGGCAAGGTTTAAAAAAACAAAAAAAGCAAAAAAAAAAAAAAAACAAGCCACTGCTCTGATTTAGAATTACAAGAACATAAAAAGGAGGAAAGAGAATTGAACACTGAAAGCATCTCATAAAAAGCCTGCCATTTATTCCTCGGGCCAAACACAAAGGTCCCACCTTTGATTTTTTGTTTAATCTTTTTCTTCGGAGGGTTTCATTTATTTATTCGTTTAATTTTTTATACCCAGTTTCTTTCCAAAAAAAGGATTTTGAGACAGGTTTTTTTCCTTTTGACATTATTAGGAGAACAGCTTTGAAAGCAGACTGGTTTCAGCACAAGGTTACCTTAAGGGAAAGAATTAATCTGAAAACACAAAGGCTCGAAGGTTTCTGGCTCCAGGAGGGGGACCGCAGCAGGACGAGGGACCGTGACGCGGCCCCTGCAAAGATGGGGCGCAAGCGGCTTGCGGGGGGCTGGCCTGCAGGTGGCCTGGTGAGGACGCAGGGGCCCCGGGCGGCCGAGACAACGTGGGCTCCATTTCTGACATTTCTGTAAGTGTGTCGTGTCAGCACAGCAGAGACTCTCTGCCACCCGTGGGGACATTCCACACATATATGCACTTCCTGGGTTTCACAGAGAACAAAAGACCGGGGGGAGGAACTTCAGAGGGCCTCGTCTGAACCAGGATCAAAGAGAAAAGCCAAGAAAAACGGCCTCTGCTCGTCTAAAAGGAGAACTTGAGATGGCAGGAAAGCTGCCTCAATTTGGGACACTTACCCGGCCCTTTTCAAGCCCTACCCGCCTCCCGTTACACCTGATCCTCCTCAAAGAACCCGAGTGGGCTTCAGAGCCGCCAGGAGGGACACGGGAGGAAGGCGCAGGTCCCCGCCACCCCACCGCCAGCTCCGCCCCGCGGCGGGGGGCGCTGGAGCCCCCAGACGCCTCTGCCGAGGGAGCCGGCCCGGCCTCTGCTGGGAAAGGGGCGCTTTCTATGAATCTTCCAACTCCCGTCCGTGCCCGGAGGGGTGGTTTCTTCACAGACGCTGTAATTTTTCGGAATAATTAAATTCATCAGCCATGAAGGTCTTAACAGAGCAGTTCTTCCAAAAATATATCCAGTTGAACCTCACGTGAAGATCTCACAGCTCAGGGGGGTTAAAATAGGACCCCAATAAGATTTAAATAAGAACAAAAACAGCATCGGCCTCGACCGCTGGGGACACGCTGGCGGACAATCTTCCCCGACAGGCGACGGCCAGGTGGGCAGAAGGCTCTCCGGACCTCGACTCGAGGGCTGGGCTGTTTCTGGCGTGTCACCCGAGCCAAGGCCTTGAAACGCGAGGCCTGGCCCCTCCCAGAGGTCACGACCTCCACGTTCAATCTCCAAGCTCCTGGGGACTACACATTGGAGGGATGCCGACATCCTGCCCGGGTTGAAACACGGCGAAGGCTAACAGCTCCGCGGAGAGCAGCTGCTCTCCTGACCGGACACGGGGAAAGGCAGAGATGACTTTCAGCCACCCATGGAGCAAAACTTAAAAGAAAGAGCCTCTTAACCTTTCGAGTGGCACAGCTGTTTTGTCGTCCCTGAGGAATGGATCTTGGCCTTGTCACGCAGGACGCCAGCCAGCCATTAGGAGCTTGGCGTATTTATGCACGTTTAACGCAGCGTAATTTCTACGCGGAGGATGAGTTTCTGAGCCGTGCTGACAAGGCCGGGGCAATACAAGAGCACCGTGACTGCTGCCCAAACCAGAAGGATCGCTCAGCTCGAACGTCTGATTTATGGCGTTTGTCCTGCTGGGGCACCAAGTTCCATCCCGTTTCCCAAAATGAAATCAGTTTAGTGGCTAAAATAAATGCGTGAGCATTTCAATAACGTAAAATCCAGAGGAGGTCAGCAGGCGGTGCTGACTCCACATCAAGAGCTCGCAGCTAAAGACCTGTCCTGTTAAGGTCGCGGCAAGCCTTGGGCATCACGGCCTGCTGATCTGACAAAGGCCCGTGGCGGGTTGCCACAGGGCTGTGCAGGCCCTGTCCTCGCGCTGCAGAGACTCTGCAGGCAGCCGAAGAGGAAAGGTATGTCCATGGCACTCCCACCCAGCAGCCAACCTAGCACCTGCACAGAGAAGGATGGATTGCACAATTAAGTGCAATACGGATCACAGTGCTGAGGTTTTTTAAAAAGCAGGTTGCAAAGCAACACAGCATGAGCCGGGTGCAGTGGAGCGCACCTGTCATTCCATCTACTTGGGAGGCTGAGGCGGGAGGATCCCTTGAGTCCAGGAGTGTGAGGCTGCAGTGAGCCATGATGATGCCACTGCACGCCAGCCTGGGTGACAGAGCAAGACCCCATCTCAAAAAGAAAATACAGCATGATATTCATATAAAAAAATACAACCAGAAAATTCAACATTGTATATTGCTATGTGTATATATCTAAATTCACAGAAAAAGGAGTGAAAGGGCATGCTCCAGTATGACAAGAACAGCATTACCTCTGGAAGGGCTGCATGGCTAAAGGGGGGAGGAGGCAGAGGGAGGCTTTGCTACCAGATTGTGTTCATACGCTCCTTGTGAAATAAAAATAAAGCTAAAAGAACAGAAAATGAACAGATGCCCTGGCAAGGGTATGTGTAGGGTCTGGTGGAGGCCCAAAGGAGTGGCATCCAATTCTATAGGGTAGGATACAAAATGGGCTTAACCACAGCGATGGCTCTGGGACCCACAAGGAGCCTCAGGACTCTCCTAGAAGCACTGTCAGCCCCAGGGGACAGAGCAAGCTACCCAGAGAGAGGGAGGAACCTGTGGAGGGGCGCCCACCGCACAGCCTCACCCATGCATAGGACCGAGGAACAACCTGACTCTGGGATGATGCGTAAAAGCAAAGGCCCCAGCCCAGGTATCAGTGCCAAGAACACAGAGGAAGGAACCAAGATACTGGACCTAGGACCACCCTGGGCAGTGGCATCTCATGTCCTACCCTTGGTGTGGCCTGGGGGCTCTCTCACTAGGACTGCCACCTTGGCCCCTACAGATTCACTCCAGGCCTCTTCCCACCCCAATCCAGCCTCTCCCCTTTTGCAAGTGACTGTCCTGGACACCGCTCTTTTTCCTCTCCAGCATCCGTTCATCCTTCTTTGCCAAATAAGACTTAGCTTTCCCTTGGGAGAGCCAGCTCCTCCTGCCCCCACTCTCAGGGCTTATATTTCAGGCCCGGGGGACAGAGCAGGCATCCCAGAACATGCCTAGGAACATAGTCAGGGATGGGCACAGCCGAGTTACAGCTAATGAGCTGCACTGAGACTTTACCAGGAGCAGAGGATGAGACAGACACTTTCCACTGGCCTTGACCCAGAAAGGATGCAGGCTGACGCTCTCTAATCATCTTACCGCCACACAGAACCTAGAAATGAAGGTGCCAGGTCAAAAGAGCTGAGAGGAGGAATAGAATCTAGCAACACTATCTGTGTGCTGGATCAAGCTTTACCTGAGGCCAGCCACTCCTGAACCATTCATTCAAACGCACTAATGAATTCCATTTTGTTCTCAAGCCACTTTGAGTTGGATGTTCTGTCATTTGGAAACTCACAAAGTCTTGTTTTCCAAAACACAAAGCTCGCCACGTCACTCCCTGGTGTGGTGCACCCCGTGGCTCCCACCAGCTCCAGGATGAAACCCAAACCCTTCATGGTGGTGCCTAAAGACTCTTCATGAGTGGACCCCTCCTCTCATCAGTCCACCTTCGGCTCCCATGCTCCCGCACGCACCTGCCGACGAGGCCGTTCCAGACCCCTAGTGCGGGTCACAGCTCTGCATCTCTGCCCCGACTGCCCCTACCATCTGAAATGCCCTTCACTTTCCATCACCCAACTCCATCCCCCGCCCCAGACTTGTCTGGAAAGCATTCTCTCCACACCCCCCACCCCTGAGTGGAGTTAGGGACCCTCCTCTGGGTCCCCACATATGTGACAACTGTAAACCCCCATCCCCCAGTCACATGATTATTGGGTGTGCCTGCCCCCCTGGCCCCTGGCACAGAGCGCACAGGGGCCAGGTCCCATTCATGACCGAGGCCCCGTGTCCTGCACAAGGCCTGCCACGTGACAGCCACTCGATAAACATCTATGGAATGAACGAACAAATGAACGCAAGGCATTTACACAGGCAAAACGGAGCTGAGCAGGGAGCTCAAGTAAGAGAAATCAGAAACAGACTGTTCTGCCCAACATTCCACCTCCAGCCACTTAATTGGGTAGAAAAAGAGGGTTTCCATTAAGGCTTACATTAGCCTGGCAGTCGTGGGTCACCAGGAACCCAATTACTGCGATGTGGCCGTGCAGAGGGTGAGGACTCGGGAGGACGGATTCTGCTCTGCAATTAGGGACCCACTGGTACGACGTTCCCAAGTCTCACCTCCTGGGGTGTGTGTTCCGGCGGGCCACCTGCCGCAGGCATCCGAAATATAGACCACCGAGATGGAAAGGAGCCATCTGTCTCAGGGAAACTAGGTCTCCTGAATACCAAAAGTTGCTTAAGTATAAATATATATATATATATATATATATATATATATATATATAAAAGCTGTAGCTCAGAAGCCAATGTTAAATAGATCATTCGCTTGGCCCGGAAACATGGCCTTTTCTTCCCCTCTGTCCCTGGGGTGATCAGAAAAATGTTAGAACCGCAGAAAAATGAATTGTCCCTGGGAAGGAGAACCGAAAGAAAGACTTCCAGGTGTGCATTAGAATGTCAGGTTTACATATCACCACCCGGGCACGCAGAAGCCGGCGTGCGGGAGGGGCTGGTGGGGGGCTCCCCGTTTCTAAAGGAGATAAAAGGATCCTTTGGAGATTAGTAACAATCAGGTCGGTTTTTCAGACTGCAGCCCAATGGCTCAGCCTCTTCAGCTCACCCCTCTGCAGGCACAGGTGGGGTCCTCAGTGGCCAGCCACAGTGGCCAGACCTCTGGGCTGCCAGGCGGCCACACGACCTTCTGCTGGGCCTCGGGGCTCCCGGCCATCCCCCCAACCCCTACTGCCCCACCCCACAGCGTCTCAAGACATTGTCCCCAGAACACAAGCCCACCAGGTCACTCCTCGGCTCAGATGATCCCAGCCCTCCACTGCCTCCAAAACAAAGTCCAGACGCCTCCCCATGCACCACACGCGGTCTGCCACCCAGCCCAGCTGGCCTTTCCAGAGCCTTCTCCTGCTTCCTCCAGCGGGGACCCCTTGCCTTTGCTCACACCAGGAGACCCAACACAGTGCGCCTTCAGAGTCCACGCAAACGTCCCCTCTCTAGAAGCCACCTACCCTCCTCCAAACCTCCGGCCCAGACAGAGGATTGGAGGGAGCAGAGGCTCTGGAGGGTCCTCGCAGAATGGCCACATGCTTCACCGAAGAGGGGTGAGGACCGGCACTGGTCACAAGGCTGTCATGATGACAAACTTCCAACAATGGCATGCGGGCCAAGAGGCTGCGCAGGAATGGGGGCCCCGCCCCACTGCCCGTCCCTGTCGTGAGCACTGCACCGGGGCTCAGGGACCAGACTGGCACAGTTTAGGGTCATCTGCTAAACAAGGTCTCGCCTACGTGGAACCAAATAGAACCCGAGTCTCGAAAGCCTCAGTCACCTGCCAGTGCCTGGCATGCAGCGGCCTCACTAAGCAGCTGTCTGGACGGCTCAAGGGGCCCACGTGCCCGAGGTCAGTAACTGTTGAGGAATCTGGACATCGGAACACCCGCCCCCCCCCCCCAACAAACCAGGCAGGACCTCAGAGACCTGAACCCTCGGCTCAGGCGTCACCACAAAGGCCTTCACTGGGTCCCTGCGCACCTACAACAGACACTAATAAGTCTGAGTGACAGCAGGACTCCCCTCTGCGTACACATTGCGGGGGAGGCACCAACTCTGTAACCCAAGAAGGGCCCCCTAAAGCCCACCACAGCGAGCGGAGTCAGAGCCGCCCATCCACGGCGACCAGGAAAATCGCACTGATGGCCACTCGGGAGCAGGAAACACGGGCCATGAGGGAGGCTGGGAAGCATCCCTCGGGGGACACGGAGGCCACACGCAGGAGGGGAGGACGGCAGAGCAGGTCGAGCTCAGGCAAACGGGCTGCTGGAGGGCAAGGCGACGCTCCCCCCGGGGACCTCGGTGGCGGGCTCCAGGGCACCATGGCCAGGGTGCGCCCTTCTGGAGAACACTGCCCAGTTACCCCAGCTCGATGAGCAGCTGGACACGCATCCCTGCAGCCAGCCCCCCTGCGCCCAAAAGGCCACCCCGCTCGCCTCCCGTCTCCCTCTTCCGACTCGCTCCTGAGCCGGCTGGCCCTGCGTCCCGACCCCTGGCGAGTCCTTTGCCGTGAGCAGTCCACACCCCTGATGTCTGGAGGGTGCAGGTGCCGCATCTCTACGGATCCATCACGCTGGCTTTCAGTGACACTTCAAAGTACTTTAACGACGGGTCATGAAGCTCTGTCATCAGTTAATGATAAAGGAAAAAAGAACCTAGAAGCGGCAGAAGGTGGGGGCGGGTGGGAAACCCAAAGACACAATGATCAGAGAAGCAACTCTCCGGTCTCCCCTGGGGCGTGTCACCGTCGCCACCCCTCCGAGCCCAGCCACCTGCTGGCAAGCGGCGCAGCCATGACCCGCCAGGCGGGTGGTGAGGAAACCTGCCGATCACGTCCGGCCTGGGACGAGCCTGGGGACATTTGCAAACCTTTAGGGAAACGTGCTTCACAGACAGAAAACAGAAACAGCAATGGAAAAAGTCTGGAGACGCACGTTCCACAGCTCCTGAGGGGAGAAACTCATATCCATTGATCTGATCCGCAATGTGTCTGCGGGCCCAGGGAAGTCCGAAGTGTGCTCTGCTGAGAAAATAAGAAGATTAAATCATTAAGTCATTAGAAAAGAATGGGCTCCGCTGTGCACCTGCCACAGAAACGCGCAACCGGGAGGACACGGAAAGGCCGGACGGCGCCCTCTAGCGGCCGGTGTCCGCCTGCAGCCGGAGACAGACTGACCGTTTCCGCTAAGGAGAGAATCCGCCTGCCGGGGAGACAGCCCCTCCCAAAAGCAGGCGCCTTTGCGGGGTGCTTGAAGCCTTCAGCCCCTCCTGCTGGCAGCCCTGTTCCCTCCTGCAATACTCAACCAGCCACGTGGCATGGCATTCAGCCCGACACCCACTGGCAACAGAGAACGTCTGGACCCCTGGGTGTCCCCACATCCATCCCAGACGCCGCCACGCCTTTGCGCAGAAGGCCAGGCGGGGCTGGGAGCTCAAGGCGTGTTGAGAGTCCCTCCCCGCCCCCACTTCCCACCTCACAGTTGAAGTCACAGCGGGCATCCACCATGTTACCGGAGTCACATCCACAGGGCTCTGTGAGGCAGGCGCGTGGCCTGCTGCGTGTCCCTGGCTCCCAGCACACCGCCTGGACCAGAGGAGCAGCTCTGTGAGCACTCGGTGAGTTCCACGGTGAATTCGTGTGTGAATGAATGAATGAATGAATCCATCCATCCATCCATCAATGCTTTAGGATGCTAACGTTTTCGACCGTGGCATCCCCTTTTTGGAACTCACAGGACCTCACAGGTTGTCCTCCATCTCTTATGGTCCCGATGGCGGCCTGGATAGCGGCCCCTGAAAGACGCCCACATGTTAATCCCAGGAACCTGTGACTTTATAGAGCAAAAGGGACTTTGCAGATGTGGCAAAGTCAGGACCCAGAGAAGGGAGATCGGCCAGGATTATTCAGGTGGGTCCTTACGAAAGGGGGGCAGGAGGGTCAGAGTCTCAGAGAAGGAGATGCGGTGACAGACACAAACACAGCCTGCAAGGCCCCTGAGGCTTTGCGGATAGGGGAAGGGGCCGCACACCCAGGATGGTGGGGCCTCCAGGAGGTGGGCAAGGAGTGGACCCTCCCTAGAGCATCTCAACAGGAACCCAGCCCAGCCAACATCTGCCCTCCAGAATTATGAAATAATAGATTTCTATTAATTCGCTACATTGGTGGCATTTTGTGACAGCAGCCCTAAGAAACTGAGAGTCTCAAGACAGCCCCAGTGACTCCGTGTCACTTCAAAAGGCCCGGAATATTCTTTGCAGCAGTTTTACCGAGCACCTGCTCCATGCTGGGCACCCAAAGGCATGACGGCACCCTGGTCAGAGGCAGAACGAACATCAAACAAGCAGAGGATGCGCCTGACCGACACCAAGGACAAAAACACAACTGTCCCCAAGGCTGCCGCAGATCACTCTCCCGTGACACCAAGGCCCGAGCAGGTTGGCTTCTTAGTAGCAAATCTGCTGAAATGTATTATTTTTTATGCACAAAAACAGGATGGCTTCACAGTCAGCAAGCCCTGAAGTCGCTTCGCCGCCGCCGCGGCTTCTCAGGACGGCAGAGCGCAGCAGCCCAGGCTCGAAGGCTGTGGGTGAGACCACCCGCCGCCTCCCTCCGTGGCCTGGCTGCTTAATGGGCTCCTGTGATGTGGCCAGAGATGCCCTAATTGCTTGACCTTTCCAGATGCAGCTGTGTCCCACAGGCCGCTCCCTGCCCAAGACCTCTGTGTCTCTTTGTCCCCAAGTGCACCTGACACAGATGTCTTCTCAATCCTGCCACCATCCTCCAGAGCACCAGCCCACCAGGTTTCGTGAGCATCTTCCCATCGAGAAACTGACAACAGGCCCAGCGTCGGAGGGGCTGAGCTCTCTCCTCGGCACCTGCAGGCCGCCCTGGGGACAGGCAGCCCGTCCTTGTGGACCTGCCCAGGTCCCAGCCTCCCCAACCCCCCAGCACCCTCTCTCATTTCACCCTTCCGGGCTTCCCACTGCTGCCAGTGTAGATGACCCACGGGCCCCTGCTGGGTGTGCTCAGGGCTCAGCTTCTCCATCACAACTCCATGGAGCCAGGGCCGCCCTCCTGCAGCGAGCAGAGCCGGTCCTTGGAGGTGAGGGGACGCACGGGCTGGGATGCGTCCACACAACAGAGTGTCACTCAGCACTGGAAGAAACGAGCTGTCAAGCCAGGAGAAGTCGAGAGGAAGCAAGCACATGCTACTACGTGAGAGCAGCCCGTCTGAAAAGGCTGCGTACCGTGTGACCCCATCCACACGACACTCAGGAAAAGGCAACACCGTGGAGACAGCAGAAGGGTCAGCGGCTGCCGGGGCTGCGGGAGGGCGGGGTGAACAGAGGACTCTGGGCAGAGGAGCCGCTCGGGACGTGCTGGGGTGGCGGATCCACGTCATGGGCATCTGTCCAAACCCACAGAACAGCCAACACTGAGACTGAGCGCCGATGTAAGTCATGGACTCTGGGGACAAGGATGTCGATGTCCCGTCAGCTGTAACAAACGTCCCCCGGTGGGGAGGCTGCCAGTGGGGAGGCTGTGCATGTGCAGGACATCTCCGTCCTCTCTCTCCATCTCGCTGTGAACCTGAAACTGCTCCACAAATGGTCTATTTCAATTTTTTTTAGAAAAACAGCAGCGGGGAGGGGGTCCTTCAGGGTCACTGCATGCACACATCTGTGTGTCTGTGTGTGTGCACACATGCATGTGTCCCAGGCAGGCCACGGGCACCCATGTCCCCAGGCCCAGGCTTTCCCTTCCCTCGCCTCCCCCCACACACTCCTGGGGCACCTCCTAGGGCGGTGGCTGTCAACCAGGGACGATTTGTGCCTGCTGCCAGGGAACACGAGGCAGAGTCTGGAGACAGTCTGGGCTGTCACAACTGACATCGAGCGTGCAGAGGCCCAGGGTGTGCTAAACACCCTGCCATACCCAAGACAGTGCCACAACCGCTCATCCGGAGCTGAGGTCGGGGAGAGCCAGATCCCAGCTGACTCAGAGCCCTGGGAGCCCCAGAAGCCGGCTGGGCAGAGGCTGCTGACATTTCTCCACACTGCGCGGCATCTGCAGACAGCCCGGAACCATCGCCCATGTCAGGAGCCCCGGCATGATGGGGGGGGGGGTCCTGCTTCCTACCCCAAGGGTGGTCATGTGGACACCCCAGCTGTCATCTGCTATGTAAACAGCAGATGCTGCGTGCACAGCGTGGGCGTCCTTCAGTCTACCAGGACAGCCAGACCCTCTGGGACAAAGGCACAGCTGAGCAGAAAGGCTCCTGCCTGCTGCCATCGGGGACCCCCCAATCCTAGCCCCTTCCCCAAGGGGCTCCCGCAGGTGAGTCTCCTTGGCACTGAGAGACAGCCTGCGCTCCCTGTCCTTCGCTCTCTCATCCCTGCGGACATGAGGCGGGCAGCAGGAGGGGCCCGAGGGCAGAGAGAGCTGCTGCCGGACTCTGACTGCCCTGCAGGTCCCCGTGGGCCTGGCCTGGGGCTACAGCGGGCAGCTAGGGTGGAGGGCAGGGGGGCGGAGGTGACAACTAATGATGCCACCCCATCCCCCTTCCCTCCTGGGGTAGCAGGGGGTCCTCTGCTGCTTCTGTCCCACAGGCCAGGGTCAGCCTGCCCGGTCCCCACTCTCAGGGCCACAAGCAGCTCAGCAGCTTGCTCTGCTTGGCCTCTGGTTGCCCTGGCAACGGGGCATCCCCACCAGGAAGCGCTGGGCAGTGGCGGGTAGGGAAGCCATGAGGCTCAGGCCAGGTACAGGCTCTGGACACCAGTGACAGCTGGGGCCAGGCAGGGACGGCCAGCCCAGCCGACAGTGCAGTCAGCATCTTGAGTGGCCTGGACAGCTGCTGCCAGGAGGTGCCACTGACCAGCGCCAGGGGACCCAGTGCTGAAGGGACGGTCTCTGTCACCTTGCTCACCAGGCTGCTGTGCAGGCAATAGAACAGACCAGGTGCTCAAAACGCCAGGGCTCACTGGCACCGCCAGGCTTCCCTGCACCCCTCTGCCGGGGGCCTCGACCCAGCTTCAGAAGACCGGCTCCTTGTCACACTTCCCCACCCCACCCCCAAGCGTCCCAGCTCGGCTAGCGCAGAGCCCAGCCGCGCTCCTGCCCCAAATTATTTGGTTTCATAAACTGTCTGTCCCCAGCTTGAGCAGCAGCTCCCGAGGGCAGGGACCTCGTCTGCATCCTCAGAGCCCAGCACAGGGTCTGACACACAGCAGGCCCTCCACAGCGTCCACTGAAAAACCGCATAAAATACGCACCATCATCACACCTCCTTCGGCATTGCGGACTCAACGAGAAACGGGTAAAAATGCCAACAATGCTGGAAAATTCAGCTTGAGCACCCACTGCGAGCGGGCCAGCGCCCGAGCCCGGCTGGAGACCCAGCAGTGGGGAAGGAGGTGGCCCTGGCGCCTGTCCCAGGACAGCCGCTGCGGGACCTGCCTCCCCCTTTCCGAGGGATGCTCCCTGCTGGGGTCTCCTTGGCCTTCTACAGGCGACGAATGTTTCTGCTCAGGGACAGCGCATCCCAAACCCCCCACCTCCTCGGCTGCACCAAAACCTCTGCATTTGGAGAAAGTGACCGTGAGGACGCCCGTCATCTCTTGCTCCCCTGGTGTCTGAGAGGTTTAAGAGTCAAGAGCTGGGAAAAGTAGGCATGGATGTATTCAATCACTTTAAACTTTAAATTTCCTCCACTTAATAAAAGTCTGGCTTTTGAGACAAATTTTATAGTCTAATTATGACAAAATTTGGCCCAGTTTGCATTTGTTCTTTCCCTCATCCAACAACCATTCAGTGGACATCCATCGGGCCTGGTACCAGGCACCGGGCGGGCCCCGGGGTGCGGTGGGGGTGGAACTCGGACACAGGCTCTGCCCTGATGGTCTCAGCACCCAGGAGACACATAATGGAGCAGTGTGAGAATGCTGGGGACCTGGGAGGGAACGAGTGGTAGTCCTGGGAGGCTTCCTGGAGGAGGCAACCTTGCAGCCCAGTCTTGAAGGAGTCTGTCCTACACAGTGGAGGGGGAGGGCTCCTGTCCTCCATCCTCATGTTCCCAGCAGGCAGGGGACTTGTTAGTGATAACAGAAACATGTCTTTCTGCTCAGGGTTGCCCTGTGGCAGGAAGAATGTCTAATCAGCCAGGAAGAGAGAGGGTGTCTTTAAAGTCCCCATCAGCAAAGAGCCGGCTCTTCCTTCTCAAGTTCTCTTCCTTCGTCCTGTCCCATGCCCAACTTGAACCCCCCCACTCCACCCGAAAGGGTGTGTGTGAGAGATGGCCTGTGCAGTGGGGACAGACACTCGTGGACGCAGCTCCATGGGGGGGAGGGAGTTAGTGTCTACGGAGGGCCCGTCTGCCCATGTCCTCACTGGTGAGCTCGCTCAGGCTCCCAGCAGCCTGGAAAAGGGGCTGGGATGGGGGGGCTCCTACAGATCAGGGGACGGGGACCAGCAAACGGGACTCACTCAAGGAAAGGCAGCCAGTGGCGCCATTCATACTGCAACCAAGTCTGTCCAGCTACAAAGTCCTTTCCACAAAATCACCGACATGGGAGGTCACAGACACTTAAGAAATCTTCAAAAGTTCCCGAATTCTTGGATCCCCGCTGGCAGGGAGGGGCGGGGAGGCAGGACCCAAGACAGCACCCGGCGCTAACACAGACGCGGCAGCTCAGCCGGTTTCCCCGCTGGGGTCCTTGCTCTGGGCGAGTGTGGAGGCCCGCAGGGGTCCCCAGCAATCCTGTGAGTGGGTCACCCCGACTACCGCCGTCTCCCTGATGAGGGAAAAGAAAGCCGAGGGAGTCCAGGCCGTCGCCCAGGGAGCCACGACGAGCAGCCACGGAGCTGGGTTTGAACCTTCCCTGTCTAACGAGCTGAGCGCCCAGAATAAAGGCACATTCACTGACGAGCCCAGGCACAGCTTCCCCGTCCTCACCTACAACTGGGGACATTAAGCTTGGAAGGAGGTGACAAACACACTGGTGACAAGAGCGACTCCAGGAGACACCTCTGGGTGCAAAGGCAGGGCTGTGGGGGTTGGGGGACGGGTGGCCCACCATGGACAGGGTGGTCTCAGTGGGGTCCTCGAGTGTTCGGAGGCGGGGGACGCCTTTTTTACCAGAAAACCTAGCAGGCCCCGCCCCTCCTCGGTGGCTGTACTTTTGAACCGGTCTGCCTTTTAGGAAGCCCAAGGCAACCTGAGAAAAGGTGAAGAGCAGCAGGGCATACACGAGCAAGACAGCGCTTTATTCCATCTCCACTGGCATTTTCCAGAGTTCCACGGCGTGGACGTTCAGAGGTCCCAGAAGTGGAGGAGGGATGGGTTAAGTAAAGCTAAGGAGATGTCTTTTTCTGCAGGACTTCTCAGAGCCTTGACTATGCCAGTGCACCTTGTGATTCTCCAAGGGGAGGGGCAGAGTACTCAGCATCTCCCTCCCCTGCCCACCCGGTGTCGGTCCCAGGACTCTCTCTGAAGACACTGCAGGGAGCGAACCTGGGCTCAAGGACCTTGCACGGTGACTCTTCCCCACCAGGCCAAGGGTGGTGTCCTGGCCTGGGGTCTAGGGCAGCGGCCCGTGAATAGGAACCACTGGCTTAGAACAAGCCTGGCGGGAGCCTGAGGGGTTAACATGTGACGCACCCGAGTGAAGGGCTCCAGTAGCTGGCAAGGCCCCAGGAGGGGCGCAGGGTCGGCCCCTCCCCTGCCTGCGCTGCGGGGAAGAGCCCCCTCAGCCTGGGTCCATCCCGCTCTGCCTGTCACGGGAAGGCCTAGTGTCTCTGAAGAGCTGCCTCGGAGAACATGGTCGAAGAGCCCCCCACATCCAATGCCTCAGCCCCCCTTCACCTGCCGTCTCTCCTCTGCAAACGCCCCTGCCTACAGAAAGCCTGCTAAAAAGAAGGTGACAGGTCAAAGCAAAACCTAGTCTGTGAGCTCCTCCCGGGAAGGGCTCCTGCCTTGCTCATCTGCGGACCTGGACACGCATCCTTTCCTTAAGAACTCTCGAGGCGGAGTTCGGGAAAAATGCGTATTCCAGCACAGAGGGGAAGGAGAGTTCGCGGGGACCTTGCTCGATGTCAGAGACGCAGGAGCAGGTGGGTAAGCAGGGCCCAGGGAGGCGGCCTCCAAGCCAAGGTTGAGAGCACTGACTAGGGAGCCAGGCTGTGCCCATTCCCATTCGCTGTGTGACCTTGGGCAGGTTATTGAATCTCTCTGGGCTTTGGTTTCCTCAAATGCAAAAGAAAAGTTGTCATGACGATAGCACAAGGCAAAGTGCGTTAGGAGGCTGGGACCGTCTCCGGGATGCAGAAAGCGCTCAGCAAACTTCAGTTGTGCCCTTGTGCCCGCTTCACAGGTGGGACAATTGAGCAGCACTCGTAGCAGCAGAGTCAGGCTCAGCCCTGGGCCTGCCCAGCAAAAAGCGCCTCCCGCTGACCCACCTCCCCAGGACAAGACCGACGGAACGGCTCACCCAGTGGAGACCGGAGGACGGCCAGGCCCTGGCCAAGAGCAGCCGGGGGGACGGGAAAGACAGAACCAGAGACATCCCCCGTACCAGACTCCCCCCCGGGAAAGGAACTCTCAATTGCAGCTTGTCCCCGAAAACGTTCCAAACACCGTCCTTCTGGGCCCGGAGAGCCACATGTCCCACCACAGTGACGGAAACCTCATCCCACGAGCCAGACCCCGGCCGCCTGGGCCCCCGTCCCCCCGATCCTAACACCAATGTCCCCTCGGCTTCCTGGGAAAAGTCAAGCGGCCGCCCGGGGTCCGCGCTCACAAAGACAAAACCCTTCCCTAACGCAGAAAGGAAAATACGGGCTGGCCGGGGCTGAACTTCTGCTGACCACGACGGGAAGGAAACCGGACAACTCACTGGCGAGCGGGCGCAGCGGAGGCGGGTTGGAGACGCTCCCACTGCTCCACAGACGGCGCGGCCGGGATCACGGGGCAGGCAGGGGACACGCGCCGTGCTCATATACGGCCGCGGCGGGGACGCCACCATGACTTGCAGACCGAGGGAAAGGCCTCGTTGGGGAGACCCTGGGGATGGCCACGGAGGCCCGAGCCGCAGGGGGACGGCTGTTCTCTATCGATAGAGCCCTGCTAACCACAAGCGTCACCCCTATCTCCACGCCCAGCGGCTTCACGGCCGCAAACTGCTCCCCAGGAAGACAAACCCACAACACGCCACGGAGGGAGGAAGGGCGTGACTCGAGGCACGTGAGGCTCCGCGAACAAGCTGAGCCATAGACTCTGGCCCCAGACAGGAGAGGCCAAGGGGCCGCTCTCCACCCAACCCCGGCGGGAGGCGACGTCCCCGCAGGCACCTGACGCGCCCACCCCATGGTTGCAGACTACGTCAGGGAGCAAACGCTAAGGCGCTGAACACTTGTCACCCTGTTTCCACGACAACACAAATCAAACACCAGAAACAGAAAACCGAAGCACGCTGAGGCCGCCCCAACTGCGGGGGCGGCAGGCTGGCTTTCCGTAGCTGGCGGTGCCGAAGGAAGGTCCTGGACTGGGCGGGGAGCCAGACGAGAGCCACACCCTCCTCTCCCTGCAACTTGTGCCCCCAAGGACGGCACGTCATGGCTTCATTGGGTCGGCATCCAGGCCCCCTACGGCAAGGAGGAGTTCTCACTACCACTCTCACCTAACAGCTGGGGAAACCGAGGCAGTGAGGGGTGAACCAGGGCACTCGAGGTCACACACAGAGTGCACGTCAGGACCCCTCCGAGGGCGTGCCGCGCACCTACCGTGCACCGGGCATCGCTGAAGCCCAGGGTGCCGCAGTGAGGAGGCAAAGGCCCTGCCGTCAAGGAGCTGCTATCAAAGTGGGAGAAAAGTCAACAAATGCATAGATACAACATTTCAGAGAATGACAGGTGCTATGAAAGTAAGGTGTGGGGCTGGAGGGTGGGGGAGGCACCCCTCATTAGCATGATTAATTGAGACTAAGTCAAATGCAAGCTGCACCCTTATAAACAGGCTGCACCCTTTTCAACATAATCTGTTCAAAGCCAGGGAAGAGAGTTCCACCTTTTTAGTGAAATGTTTCCATCTGAGCTCCAAGGGGCTGAGGGGGAGAAAGGCACGTCCATTTCCCACCTTCTGTCTGAATTACCTGGGTGCTTCACTGGCTCAAAAACATGCTAAGTTCTAAGAAATCTGAGTATTCAGGCTGAGTACGGTGGCTCAAGTCTGCAATCCCAGCTCTTTGGGAGGTTGAGGTGGGAGGATGGATCCACTGAGGCCAGGAGCTTGAGACCAGCTTGGGCAACACAGCAAGACCTTGTTTCTACAAAAAACAGAAAACTTAGCCGAGCGTGGTAGCCTACCTGTAGTCCCTGCTACGCAGGTTGCGGTGGGAAGATCGCTTGAGCCCAAGGGTTTGAGGCTGTGAGCCCCGTCTAACCACTCAATCAATAACAAAGCATTCAGTTGAAGGACAAAATATTTCAGGGAAAGAGTAACTTACCGTAGCCAGCTGCCCAGTACACAGTAGGCGGTCAATAAATACTTGCTGCATTGCCATTCTCATTTCTTTCAACAGCTTTTAAGAAAGATTGAGGCTCCCTTTAAAAAGGGAGGATGGGTAATAAAATGCAATCTTCCCAGACAGACTTCTCCTTCTGAGAACCCCACCCGGGAGCAGCCACAGCACAGAGGTTGCGGATGTCCTCACACGGCCACGGCGCCAACACTTCCCTGATTCGTCTGGGGGAGACACAGCGGATGGGTGAAGGTTCCCCACAAAACACCAAAACCAGGGAGCCCTGGGGTGCAGTGCCTTCTAGAGCCTCAGGGCACTTGGGACAGGCCCGGCTGGCCCCACACACGTGGAGGGCCGAGCCACAGCAGATCCCAGGGCCACGCCCAGCGCCAGCCCCGGTAAAACCCCAATAAATGCCCCTTTCTTTCCTCCACAAAACCCTGTGCATTCCCTAATGGGGTTCAACCAACCAAACTGGGAGGTCAACTGGAAGATCACCTTGCAAAGGCCACTCCAGTTCTGAGCCCCTGATTCTACAACTATCTGGAATGACGCTTTATAGCCACATGTCTCAAAGCCAATAACCTCTCCTGGCCCCGCAGGTGAGGTCGGCCCCTTCTTCAGGGTCATGCCCGTCGGCCTCCGGGGCCTCCAGAGCTGGAGCTGTCGAAGGCTCTGACACCATCCCCGCCGCGGGAAACTCGGCTGGGCCTTGCTACACACTCAGGGCCACAAACATCCCCTGCTCTAACTGGGCTGCTTCCTGCTCTTCCAGCTTTGCACATCCGGGCACTGCCCGTCCAGCTCACGTGTCATTCCTCACCAAAAACCACACCCAAGGGAAAAGGAATCCAAGACGCCGCGGCTTGGAAGAAGCAGCCACCTGGAACGCCACCCTCCTGCACAAACGCTTTGGCGTGACTTGAGCCAGCAGTAAGGAAGGTTGCACCTGAGGGCCGGTGGCTCAGCAGGAAGGAAGGCAGCTGATGTGGCTGGTGGCACACACCAGCCCCAGGTTGCTTAACAGAGAGCAGCATTCTGTCCCCCAACGCCCAGCACCACCCCAAGACCAGCCCTCTGCCCTTCCACGGCAGGCCACGTGCAGGGGACGGGTGAGAAGGCCCACCTGACCCCACACAAACCAAGGGGGAAAACACCCCAGGCCACTCTTAGCAGCGGAGGCGCCGTGCCCGTCCACGGAGCACCCCGCTGCGGGGCCAGGGAGCTGGGGAGGGCTCTGTCCAGGTAGACGGAGTGAGAATTGAATCAGGTCACCGCACCCAGCTGGTGTCTGCATGGTGTGTGGGGCGAGGGCCCTGCGTACCTGGTATCACAAGTAGCGCATGGAGTGGGGCGTGAGGAAAGCTGTTTCCTCCTCCTACACGGTGCTCCACAAATAACTGTCAAAGTACAGACAATCCTCATTATTCGTGAATTCCGTATTTGCGGATTTGCCTGCTCCTTCAAATTTTTAACCCCCAAATCAATACCGTCGGCAGTTACGTGGTCATTCACGGGCACGCACAGACGGGCAAAAACGTGGAGCTTCCTGACGCGCACGTTCCCATCTGGACCGGACCCGAGATGCCAAGATTTCTGGAACCCCAAAACTCCCAGCTTCCACCGTCTTCCTCGACACCAATTTCTTCTGGCTCAGCCTCCTGCTCAAACATTTAAAGCTCCCTGTTGAGAGTGGCTCCCGCTGCAACAGACATTGGAATTAAAAATGCCACCGAGTTCTAATGCAAGAGGTCACCTTACATTTCTGAGTGTCCTTTCCAGCTGCCAAGGACACAAGCAAGAACCTTTCTTCTGCGGATGGGCAGAGACGGCGTGGCGGCCAGGAAAGCACAGCCCAGCACGGCCCCCCGCCTCCATGCCGCTGAGCAGACACACGCAGCAGCAGCGTGACGAGTGCCATTGAAAATCAGATGACAGCAGGCTTTGCATCTGTTTAGCAACACACCTTTCGTACCTGTCAAACAAGCTAAGCGAGACTTTTTAAAGGAAAAGACGTATGACACCTCTTTTTTTAAGCTGAGACGACCAACGCCAAGTATGGGACACTCTGAATTTACACCCCTCACCCGCATTTGATGGCTGCGGGCACCTCTGCCCTCCCGCCCCCCGAGAACGAGACCGGGACGCCCCACCAGCTCATTCGGCTTCCCGAGCCGACGGCAAACAGCACTTATTTTAAGGAAGTGCACGTCATAAAAATTGCTGTTCACCTCACGGCTGAAAAATTACACGGGATGCGATGGTCTCGCGGAAGAAACCCTAAGTAGGCTCAGCGGTGCGTACGCCCTCGCGGGCTTTCATTAACCAAGAGAGAACGGATCCCCCCACTCCCTCTGAGACCAGGAACGCTCTTCAAAACGAGCCCTCGGGATAAAACACTGACTCCGTCAACCACACCTAGACGGTTCACCCCCCGGCACCTCCCGCCCACGAAAGTAGCATCAAGAGTGGTGACAATGACCAGCAGTTTCATGCGCTGAGCGCCAGGTGCTGCGGGTTGAGTGGTGTCCCCCTCAAAATTCACACCCACCTGGGACCCGAGAATGTGCCTTTTTTTGGAAATAGGGTCTTTGCCCATCAAGTCAAGATGAGACCACACCGGTGTCCTTATCGGAAGAAGAAAACGTGGACACAGACACACACAGAGGGAAGGCAGCCACGGGTAGACACGGAGAGGCAGGCACACGGGAGGACACGGCCACGTGACCACGGAGACCGAGGCTGGAGTGATGCCACCATAAACCAAGATGTGCCAAGGACTGGAGGCCACACCAGAGCCTGGGAGGGCAAGGAAGGATCCCCCGCCGCCCAGGAACCGTCAGAGGGGACGTGGCCCTGCCGACACCTTCACTTTGGACCTCTGGCCTCCAGAACGGCAACAGGATAAATTTCTGGGGTACTCCATTATCGCAGCCCTAGGCAGCTGGTACAGTTTTGTATTATCTCACTTATTAATTTCAAGGGCTCAGTGAGGCAGGTGTTTTCCTCGTCTCCACTGGCAGGGGAGGTCATGTCCTTCACCAGGGTACCCCCAGGTGGGTGTCTCGGCAGGAGGACGAAGCCAGGTCTGGCAGTGCTGGGCCTCACTGCCTCTCCAAAAGCCCAAGCTTCCAGCAAAGCACTGACCACACCGGGAGGCCCCGTCCCCGCTCATCCTGTCCCGCATCCCATCTCCCCTCCCCGCAAGCACGACCCACAGTGGCTTCCCAGGACCTAAGCTATGGGTTCCGGGCTCCAGCCCCCTCTGGCCCCTCTCCTCCCACCCCCACCCCCACCAAGCAGGGGCCTGGCACCGGGCAGACCCCTCCCCCAGCCCCACAGGTGCCCAGGGCGGAGACGCCAGGTCCCGGCTGCACTTCCGGCACGACGTAAACCATGAACTACAAAGCTCCCCTTGTACCCACCGGTCTGCCGGGCTCAGCTAAGGCAGGCCACACCTGACACCCAGTTTGCCTGGCGCTGACAGATTCCAGCCTCAGAGCCTGGAGGCTACGCAACAATCCGCACCAAGGTCACAAATGCCCCCCTGGGCGCCTCCCAGGACACAGCGTCCCAGCTTTCCTGGGTGGACTCCAGCACCAGCCTCCTCCCCCATCTGGGGTTTTTCACAAGCACACAGATTATTTTTAGAAGCCGTTATTGCTCTACAGTCACTTCATTAGTTTTAGAACCAAATAAACTCATTATATATGACTTGACTGGCTCATAAAATTATCGCTCATCCTAACAAATATTTATTGAGTATGCCACCATGCACTATATTCTGCTTGGTACATTAGATTTTTAAAAAATAATTTACTTAGCTAATGATCACAAGGCCCCTAATTTAATTTACTCTAAAATGTGTTTAATTTTCCCACAAAGGGAACTACATGTTTCTCAACTGAGCATTTTCCACAAGTTGAGACAAGCAGCCCGAGAGCCCCTCTGCCAAAGAGGACACCGGGCCGCCCCCTGAGTACCCCGTAGGGGCTGTTTCTCACCACCTGGTGGCTCCCCAGTACCGGAATGGGGAAACTGAGGCACCGGGAGGTGGAGTAACGTGTCCAATCAGGTTGCACAGGGAGGAAATGACGCAGGCAGGATTCTGGCCAAAGGAACCCCGCATCCACGGCTGTGCCCTTCCCCACCTGCTCTCCGCCTCTGGGCCCAAACCCAGCAGGGTGACATGCAGCCAGGCACAGAGGGACAGAGGGACAGCACCCACTTATGTCAGGGGAGCACACAGGCAGCAGTAACAGAACACTCCAAACTATCGTCCCTCTGAGAACACGCTAGAAATATACCATATCATACATGTGTGTGTGTTTTATTAACATTGTCAGTTTAAACCAGGGACTGGCAGCTGCCACCAGTGAGTGGAACCTGGCTCGCCACCGACTTCTGTAAATAAAGGTTTACAGGGACACAGCCATGGCCACACACTGTCTACGCCGCCTTCCTGCTGCAACAGCAGAGCTGGCTCGTTTCTGCAGAGGCCGCACGGCTCCCAAAGTCTAAAATATTTACTTTCTGGACCTTTGCAGAACAAGACTGCCAACTTCCCAGTGACGAACATTCACGACACCATGTTCTAACGCAGCATTGGGGTGATGTCAGGAACACGCATGTTTCCAGCATTCTCAGAATCGGGAGGAAAGCAGGACTCGCCTCCGGTTTCTCTTGGTGCCATGCAGAGCGACAATTTACACAGGTGCGGCTCCGCGTGCTTGTGTTCCGCATTCACGCCACCCCTCGGGGTTGCGGAACTCTCAGGGAGCACCTCCAGTCTAAAGCTTTCAACTTGACTTCCAACCGTGACCTTCCTAGTTCACCCACAGCCCTTACTGGATGGAGAACCAGCCCCCCAAGGTGATCAGAGGACCCAAGGCCAGAGGGAAACTGTGTTAGCATCCCGTGGCCATGGCAACAAAGTGCCACAGTCCGGACACCTCAAAACAACAGACACTTACCTCCCCCGGTTCTGGAGGCCGAAGTCTGAGACCAAGGTGTCACGGGGCTGCGCTCTCTCTGAAGGCTCTAGGAGAGGGTCCCGTTCATCTCTTCCTAGTTGCCGTCAATCCTCCGTGTTCCTTGGCTTGTGGCCACATCTCTCCGACCTCTGTCTTCACGTGGCGCTCTCCCCACACGCGTCTGTCTCTGCGCTTTTTCCTCTTCGTATGAGGACACCAGTCATATGGACTTAGGGACCCATCCTACTCCAGGACAACCTCATCCTAATCACATCTGCAAAGATCCTATTTCCAAATAAGGTCACACTCCCGGGCAATGGGGATCAGGACTTGAACATACCTTTTAGGGGGACACAATTCAACCCCAAACAGAGACCCTCGCACGGCCCCGTCTTAGACTGCCGCACAGTCCTCTCCCCGCTTCACACAACGCGTTTCCCGGCATAAGCGTCGTTTATTAAGTGCAGCGCCAGCTGTAAGCGCTCCTTCCATAGAGGGGGGACCAGGTAGCGGTCCCTTCCCGCTCCCTGCAGTTGCTAAGTGGACGCCAGCACCACCGTGCCTGCCTGGTACTGTCACCTGCCAATGTCTTCACGGACACACAGAAATACGAACGTGGCACACGTCAGAGCTGGGCCGCAAGGGCTTCGCTGGAGGCGGGACGAGAGCCCGGCGCGGGAGTCGCAGGCGGGACATCCTCCACTTTGTTCTCAAAGCCCCAGCGCCCACGAACAGGCCGAGCGGGTACCAACCCTGCCGCTCTCGCCTCACTTCTTAAGGATTATATAGCATGTGCTTTGCCGCTGGGAACTGGCAGCCACAGAGCACAGGTCTTTGATGACACGGCGCCTGTCACAAGAGACCTCTTCCACTAACTGGCAGAGGGATTTCTACGGCTGCCTAGCTAAACGGCCACAGACGATCTACGCTTCCTTTCCCGTGGCGATGACTCAGCCCAGAGGGTGAGCCAACGTAGAGAGAGTCACAGGCCACCTGGGACGTTGCTACACAGATCAGACAACAGGAGCCAGACGGCCAGCACCTGAAAGGGGCACACTTGTGGCACAGGTGGAAATAAATACCCGGCTTAGCCCCCAGCCTTGGCTTTTGTTTTTCACATCTCTACCCGCTTTTTTCCTCCTTGTGTGCCCCTGGGGACAAATACGTGCCCCTTACTTAATACCTGCACTTTCTCCCATGTTATCACATTTCACTGTCCAGACAGTCCTGCAAGACAAGGCAGGTGTCGCCATCATCGCACTGTTCAAAGACCACAGGGCTGAGCCGAGCTCAAGGTCACTGAGCCAACAGAGGACAAGCAACCCAAGTCCTATCTCTGAACGGTATCACTACCCTGCCAGTCTGCAATACGGGGAGCCGAAAAGACTGCGGAACGTAGCCGGAAGGTTTTGGGTTGTCGGAATTTGTTGTCAAACAGTTTAAGAAGGAAAGAGGACTAAAAACAAACCTCAGATCTATGGTGTAGAATTTATGCCACAGATCGGGGGGCAGCAAACCACAGCCTGGGGGCCAAATCTGGCCCCTCGCCTGCTCTTGTAAATAAAGCTTTATTAGAACACAGCCACACCCATTCGTTTACATGTGTTCTACCGCCGCTCACACACTGTGCCCGCAGAGCTGAATAACCGCGACAGAGACCATCTGTCCCACAAAGACTGAAATATTTACGGTCTGGTCCTCTACAGGAAAAGTTTGCTGTGGGTGACAACTGAGGAGAAATAATCTGCACTTAGAGACACGGCCGTGTGTCTGGAAAAGCATCTGTGAATGACAGCAGGACGCCAGAGCACCAACGGGACAGCACCCTCCTGAGTAGGAGGTGAAGAGGAGGCCTGTTCGTCTGATCACGGCTGGAGCAACCCTACCCAGACTGTGTCACCACAGGCCAGCAAGTGACACGGAGCCCAGGCAAAGGCACAGGCACATTCTGGGGCCTTGAGTGCCCACCACACAGAAATGTGTGTGAAACAGAAAGCCAGGTCTCAAGCAGGCATGGGGCTTATTCACAGCAGGAGCGCCAAGACAGTCCCCGCCAAGGTCACCTGCACGTCCGAGGTCCGAGCTGCTCCGGCGATACAGCCCACGCAGTCCGCGTTCCCACGGCCGAGCCCCCGCCTGCTCCCGGGCAGAGGCCTCGCCTTTGATAGGGATAAAGCGCCAGTCGGAGTTTGATTCCAGCCGGGATCTCCAGGGCTGCTGCAGCCCCTGGAGTTCCTCGCCACGTGCTCAGAAACGGTGTTTAAAATTGGATCACTGCAGCACCACGGAAAGTAAAAACCAATGAACGGGGCTACGGCGGCGGCGGAGACACTTCCTCAGAGGAGCTTTTATGCCGGAGGAATCGAATCGACCTCAGGATGCGGCCTGCGCCCGGCGAGCCCTCTGCTCACGTTTCACTTGACGGACATTTCTTCGCCCGTTAAAAAGAGTGAAGCAACAACCAAATTCGATCAGACAGGAGCCAAACGTGGGAAAAGGACCTTTGATTCTTGTTATTGCCTGATGTGAGAAAGGGAGTGGGTGGTGGGGCCGTGCCGCCCGATCGCCCCTCACCTCACCGTTAGCGTCGTTCTCGCGACGCTGCTCGCAGACGCTGTCCAGACAGGGCCGACAAGAGGTGTGGCTTCTCCCACTCGCGGGGCCTCAGTTTCCTCTCATTCTGGGGGGCGGCGGCACAGCCGACGGAGCACAGCTGGCCTGGCCTGCGGCCGTGCTCCCGGGGGGCGCCAAGCTTCCTTTCCCTCCCACGCAGCACGGGGCGAAGGCACCACCACCACCCCCGAGGGCTCGTGGCCCCAAAAAAGATATGTCCACATGGTCATTAATGCTCTCCATGTAATTAATGCCCAGAATCACTCCAAGCAGAGAAACGGGAGAGCCGAATAATTAGCTCAGCGCGACAAGGGCGTCCAGTCCGGTTCTGCACCGAGTGGCTCAGGCCCCGACGCCAGGACGCTGAGAAGGCCGCGTCCCGCCTCTCCCGAGAGCCCGCCGGACCAGCTGCATCCCACCCGCTGCTCCCTGCTCTCAGCTGTGTGTGCATCTGGGTCACCTGCAAGAACCCCGTCCTCCACCCCAGCCGGGGGCTGCTCCCCAACTGGTCCCCAGGGGAGCAGCCAACACAAACTGACGGCCTGAGACAGGACAGGGGGAGGAGGCCCACGAGACCCAGCCCGGCCCACGGTCAGTCTTCCTGGGGCTGACTCGGGAGCGGGTGGGGGCGCCCCACCCCAAGATGCTGAAGGATGTGCGGCCAGTACCCCACACACACACAGGGAGAGGGCTACACCAACACCACATTCCTGGGTCAAGAACCCCCGAGGCCAGCTCCTTCCCTGCCGTTTCTAGGGCTTCCTTACACGACCTGAATTGCCCCCCTAAGAAAGACATGTTGGAGTCCTAACCCCCAGTGCCTTGGAATGTGACTTTATCTGGAAATAGGGTCTTACACAGGTAATCCAGTTAAAATGCGGTCATATGGGTGGGCCCTTTCCAATATGACCGGTGTCAGCATAAAAAGGGGAAATTTGAGCAGGGCGTGGTGGTGCCTATAGTCCCAGCTACTCGGGAGGCCAAGGCAGGAGGATCTTTGGAGCCCAGGAGTTCAAGTTCAGCCTGAGAGACATAGTGAGATTCTTTAAAAAAAAAAAAAAAAGAAAGAAAGAAAGAAAAAAAAGGGAGGAGGGATTTGGTTTGGACTGGACACACAGGGAAAACACAGCCGTGGGGCTGGAATGACACATTCCAAGCCAGGGCTGCTGGGAGACACCAGGAGCCAAGATAGAGCCAAGGATCTGCCCCAGAGCCTTCAGGGCGAGCGCGGCCCTGCCCCCGCCGTGATTTGGGGCTCTGGCCTCCAGAGCCGTTAGACAATAAATTCCTGCTGTCTCAAGCCACGTGGTTTTTGGTACTTGGCCACAGCAGCCCTAGGAAGCTCATACGGCGACCTAAGCCAAAACCTTTTCTGCTTAAAATGATGACGCACCCAAGCTTCTGTCACTTACCACCTCAGTGATGCTGAGCAGTGCCCCTCCCCACTCAGAGCTGAGGCTGCTCCTGCCCGTGGCGCTCAAGAGGAGGATTTCCATTCACTCCTCCCTGCTCAGTGAAACGCAAGGCCAGGCCCTGGCTTTGCTCTGACGGGGGGAGGGGCCCCGTTTCTGTTTGTTGGGAGAGATCCCCGGAGTGGCTGCTCCCCTGGGGTTCAGGGGCCCTGGGTAACCACCGGGAGAGCGACACCCATGACCAGGGGCCACCGGGAGGGCCACACTCTGCGTGATCCGTGAGCGACTGACCGAGCAAAGGAGAGTTGAAAACCCAGGTTGGAACAAGGGACACCAGACCCGACAGCGACATTCCTCAAAAGCACCTGGGTTCCTCAACAGCCGCCAACTCACTTCTCCTCCTGACGTCTCCGCTAGCAACAGCTCAAAACTGTTGCCTTGACCCAGCGGGTCATGGCATCAGTCTGCCAAGCTGTGACCAGCACACTGCTCTAGTGAAACGGAACAGAACAGCAGGGAGGAGATGTCGGCACGCTGCGCTTGTAGTGAGGTATCATGCCACGAAACTTTTACTCACGGATACGGATAAATGTCTGTTTGAACAGAGATGCTCGTGAAAATGTCTTAAATATTTCTTACTCTGGGTCGAAAACAAAAAGAGTTTAACAGCCACCATCTCAGTTCAGAGGTTCCTGACCATTTGCTGGGACCCGGAGAATCGGATCTAAGTCTCCTTCCAGAGTGTGTAGGATCAGGCAGAACGGGGCACACAGTTTCTGGGGGCTCCCCCGCTCTCACCTGCCCGGTAAGGATATTATCACACCCACCTCGAAGGCCTCCCAGCCGTGATCAGATAAGACAATCTGTGTCCGGCACGAAGCACAGCACCTGCGAGCCCTTGAGGCGTTGGACAGCCGCCACTGCTGCTGGGGCAGTGACCAGGAAAAAGAGGACAGGCAGACTGTCTGGGATGCCCCCTTCCTTACCCGAGGTTAAGGACGCCACCTCGGAAAACACGCAAGGAATACGGATTCACAATCGGAGAAAAAAATCTGATGAGCTCTGGGCTCCAACTTTCAGCAGCACACTATTTTTTTTTTTATCAGCTTGAGATAGAATTCATATTCCAAACAATTCGCCCTTTTAAAGTCAACAAATGAATGATTTTTAGGATATTCACAGAGTTGTGCAAAAACCACCACCACAATCAACGTAAGAACACGTTCATCACGCCGAAAAGAAACCCTGTGCCCACCGGCAGTCATCCTCCCTGGCCAGCCCCTGGTGACCACTCATCTACTTTCTGTCGCGGTCAGTCTGCCCACTCCGGATACTGCGTATAAACGCGGTCACACAGCCCTTGTCCTTTTGCGACTGCGTTCTTTCGCTTAGCATCGTGTTTCCAAGGGGCACCCCGCTGTAGCAGGTGTCCCTACGCCATTCCTTTCATCGCCCCATAGTATCCCGTTGCGTGGACGTCCACGTCTTGTTGGTCCGTTCATCAGCTAATGGACATCTGCCGCTCGGTGGCAATTACGAATAACGAACGGGGTGCCAGTGTGAAACTCAACCAGACACAAGCATCCTTTGGGGTAACAACACTCACACTCTGGTCCTGATCAAGCCAGCGAAGTGTTCACAAAAAGAATATTCCTTTTTTTCCGAGACATCCTGTACACAAGAAAACTAAGAGCAGCATAAAAGCAGGGCTTCATGGAAGAAAAACTAAATAATAATTGCAGAAACATGTCCTTGCAATGAGGCTCAAGCAAAAAAAAATAAAATAAAAACACCCCCCAGCTGCACACAGTAAGATTGAAATTCTCTGTGTGCTGTTCCAACCAAATTTCAAATCATTAAAATCTCATTATACTAATAATATGTTTTCTAGATAATTTTAACTAAAACACTGTCTTCTCCGAACAAAGTGCAGACATCCTCAGGAAAGCAGCAGCACAGGACGTCTGGAGACGCCGGGAGCTCCCGCCCCACCTCTGCCGAATCCACGGCGTGGACCGAGGCGGGAAGGGTGGCTCCCAGCAGGACGCCCTGCGACAGGCTGCTTCCTCTCCTGTCTTCTTACAGGAGAGCAGCCACCCCAGCGCCACGATGGTGTCGTGATATGTTTCTTACCGTGTCCCTCAACCACCAACGCAGCCCTGGTCTTACCGGTTTTGTCTGCTGCAGGACGGACAGAAATGAAATCACACAGTGTGCGCGCTCAGGTCTGGCTGCCTTAGCCCAGCACCGCGGTTCTGAGAGTCGGGTCGCCTCGTGTGCCGGCACCTTGCTCCCTGCTGCTGCCCCCAGGCACTCACCTGCCGGCGGACACCCGAGCCACTTCCATGTTTTAGCTCTTACGCACAGCGCCGCCACGAACATTCATGAACGAGCATTCTTACGTGTTTCCGCTTCTCTCGAACAAATGCACCTGAGACTGGAATTGCTGGGTCACAGGGAGGATGCGTGCTTAGTCTTAAAAGAAACTACCAAAGCGCCCTTCTAAGTGGCCACGCCGCTGCACATCCCACCGGCCTGAAGAGAGTCCTCGCCGCGCCTTGGCGGTATCGGTCTTTCCCGTGGTCCACAGTGTGCCCCCCGTGCTTCTAATCTGCACTCCCAGGTGACTCGTGGCGTTGGGCACCGTCCCAGAGGCACCCTGGCCATCTGCCTATCTTTGGCGAAGTGTCTGTTCATGCCTTTTCTCTGCTCTTTTATTGGGCTGTCTTTTTATCAGCGCGTTGCAGGCCTTCTTTACGTCTCCCGGACAATAGTCCTTTACCAGACATGTGTTTTGCAAATATTTTCTCTCACTCAGTGGCTTGACCAGGCCCAGTTTTAGTGATATCATTTCACTTAATAACTCGATCCCCTGATGGCCCCGTGAGTTAAGCACTCCCTACAGAGGAGGGGACAGAGGCACAGGGCGGGGAACTACCTGGGAAGGTCAGAGCGCCAGACGGAGCCCAGCAGGATCAGTTCAAACCCGTGCGGTTTGGCCCCAAGGTCAGTGCCCCTAACCACTACACCAGACTGCCTCTCGCTTCCTGGGAAAACACACATCACCACCTGAAGTGGCTGAAGAGCATTTCTCATCATTGTCTCCCAGTGAAACAGTGACACCACACCCCAGGGACCCGGGCTAGCAGGAAGACAGGCACCAAACCAACAAGCCCAAGCAGGAGCGTGCCAGCACCATGGTGCAAGTGGGCAGACAGGGGCCCCAATCCTGCAGCAGGCGCGGCAGAAAGCTTCTGGAGGAGACAGAACAGCGCGTGAGGGCTCCAAGCCACGGACAATCACGGGACCCGCAGGAAGTGAACGCAGACCCTGGGGCCAGGCCAAGGCAGGGAAGGGCCGGGAGCTGGGGCCCTGCAGGCGCTGGACAGCCGGTGAGGATCTGGACTTGGTCCTGGAGCAGCACGAAGCCACTGGGACTCTCTCTTCTTTCTATAAATGCCAACAAGCTCATTCAGCACAAAATGGATCTAATTTGTCTCCTCTGGTGCATCTTCCTAACGCTGGGGCGGAGCGCGGCTCAGATGCCAGGAATGATCTCGGTTTACTAGGAGCCCGCTGGGAGAAGTACTCACATCTGACTCATCCTCCTAGTTTAGCAGGGTCAGCGGCAGTTAACAGCCAGACCGCCTGGGATGGAATCTCGCCTGCCGGCGGTATGACCTCGTGCCTCTCTGAGCCTGTTTGCCCATTTGCAAAATCAAAATAATCTCTCTGAGCCTCCGTTTGCTCACCCGCAAAATGGGGATAACTACACAATACCTACTTCCCAGCCTGGTGAGGGCAGTAAACAAGGTAATAGGGCATAAAGGGTTTATTTTAGCACGATGCCTAGAACACTAGAAGTGCCCGAAAAGTCTTAGGTACAGTATGACGACTGCAGACTCCAGTCTGGGTTGTTTTTTTTTAATCATCTTTTAACTTTTTCCCTAACTTCACACATGATCTTCTATTATGCTTATATGTATCAGGTAAGGATTGGTTCAGGTCTTACTTTTAAAGACAGTTCAGCTGACCCTTGAACAACATGGGTTTGAACCATGTGGGTCCACTTATAAGTGAATTTTTTTCAATAAATATATTGGAAAATTTTTTGGAGATTTGCAACAATTTGAAAAAACTGCAGCCCAACCACATAGCCTAGAACTATCCAAAAAACTAAGAAAACTTTGGGTATATCATAAATGCATAAAATATGTGTAGATATAATACTGGTCTATTTTATCATTAACTACCATAAAATATATACAAATCTATTATAAAAAGTTAAACTTTCTCAAAACTTAATCACACAAGCACAGGCCATGCATTCACAGCAAAGAAAAATATAAAAAAGTGAAGATATCATATTAAATCATAACTGCATAAAATTA
>CAUYRT010002929.1:0-55966 GCA_963574885.1 Lepilemur ruficaudatus | reverse complement strand
TGAGGAAATACTGATTAACTCCAGACGATGAAAGAAAAAAATGTATATATAAAATGAAATGTTTCACATGTAAGTGCAAACACTAGAAAGATAGAAATAAATTCTGTAACACCCAAAAATAATAGAAATAAAAATGGAACATAAAAAAACTTTATCAATGTAACAGAGGAAATAAGACAAAAAATCATGATAAATGGAAAAGGCCAAATAACAAGATAGCAATAAATCCAGACATTAATAATCACAAAAAAAGTGAATGGATAAATTAACCTTTTAAAGAAAAGTCGTAGTATTTTCCTTTAAAAGAAAGTTGTCATAATATTACATTTGAATAAGGAAAATTCACAGATACAGGGAAAATGGGAAATAGGTGACTTCTATCTCTTACCTTAAATTTTTTAATTTAAACAAATTAATATTTTAACGTTCATTTTTAGAAATAAAAATAATTTTTTAAAATAAGGATTATGTGTAAAATATATAACAAAGCTTTTAAAATAGTCAAGAACAATTAAAATTAGTATATTTAACTTGCTGATTTCCTTTTTTTCAAATAAATTATAGGTATGGAGAACAAAAGTAGGTAACTGTAGTATAATAAAATGATTACATGAAATACAGCATTCTGATTTTATGTTTCTAATGGTGTGCTGGTAAGTTGGCTCAGGGCAAGATAGGGGCGAGGTTCTACAATAGCTATTTTTCTTTAAAAACCACACATTCAACAATAGTTTAAATATCTTTTTTGCATTTTCCTGCTTTTTACCCTTGGACCCTTCTTTGGAATTAGTGGGATATGATAATTTTCTTATCTTCTTGGTAAAATGGTGGCTTGACTTACATGTTTTAGATAAGACTTATTGGGAAACCTGTAAATCTAAAAATTATAGGCATGAGTAGAAACAAATGTTTGAATATTTAGAATGTGTCCACAATTCTACTCAAGGAATACGCATAGTTACACATGATACAAATTCAATAAATATGACGACACTTGGAGAAAGCACTCTGCCAGGCCCCTTGCTGAAAGCTTACCCTCAGTCTGGCTTTCAACCCAAGAGTTGATCTCCTTTCTGATTTGGTCAGAAGCTTCCACAAAGTTAACAGACTGTGGCTCTGCACCAAAATATGTTTTCACATCTTCTAAATATTTCTGAAAGACATAGGTAAAAATCCCCTTTTGTAGAGTTTGTTCAAATCTGAGAAATCAAACCTGTTTAGATTATCAAAAGAACTAGGTAGATTGGACACTTGCAAACTCCCAACACATCACTCCATTCTTTTTTTCCTCACTCTCAGTTTTGGTCAAAAACTAAACGCCACCATCTTCAAACTTAGCAGGGCGCTGACTAGCCACATAGAGCTCCAGGCATGGAAGGAAGATCTGATGCCCACAGTTCTGGGGCTTCTGCGTATTCTTATTTTCTACTTTTATTCATGCTTGGGAATGAAGGTAGAATAAAAATGGAGGACGCTATGAATGACAGGTGTGATCCCAGTTGCTGGTAGGTGCCGGGAGTCTACTTGGCTTTCTGTGGCAGGGATGGAACCAAAGTAAGACCTGTTGGTCTGGCAGCTTCGTTCTGTGAACTCTAAACATTCAAGAGTTTTGTGGAGGGCCCTGAAGAAAGCTATATTCTTACATGAAAACTGATTTTAACACGGTCAAAGGTTTTGAAAATGGATTTCTAAGCATGGTCTAAGGTTTTATTAGGCATTCTGAGGCAAAAAGCAAGTCCCCCTCCTTCTGGCCCTTTGATGTTCGCCCTGTGGCAATCATCATATGTGGGCTGTGACTGAAGTTGCTGTTAATGGGCGCTAGCCTGGGGAACATAATTTATTCTTAAGGACAGCTGTGATAACCCTTTGGTTTTCTTACTTTATGGAGGGCTTGTAGGCAGTAAAAAGTGGTGCGTTAACTCTTCTTCCAGGAAGTGGTTTGAAGATTATGAAGTCCAAGCAAGTTACTTGGATTTTATAATCTAGTAAAAAGAAAATTTAAATATTCTCAAGGCACTGTTTCCTGTCTTAACCCAGGGCTTGTGAACATGTAAAAAGAGGTTTGTATCTCTGTATCCCTCTGGTGTCCAAGTGCCCACTGAGCTGAATCATCTGTCCCACTGTTAGCTCCAACAGGAGTCCATAAACCTATCAGTAATGGAACTGTCTTTACGATTCCATTTGACTGGTTTTTTTGTCTTCAGTAACAGCAAAGCCCAAGTCCTCAACTCTCCAGAATTCACAGGATGTGCACATGGGTAGCACTGCTTGAAATCACAAGATGGCTTCATTTTATCTTACTATCCTTCTACCCTATCTAATTTCCTCACTCTTTGCCTGTGGGACACCTGAGTCCTCCTGCTCTCTTTTGATATGTGCTGAAGGATGTGATGGACAGACCTGAAAGAAGCAAACGATTGACCTCGTCTGGGGTGTACCACTCTGAGGAGCACTTCAGTCTCTACAGAGGACAAAGTCGTCGTGGTCTGTATTGGTGGAGTTTCAGCCATTAGCAAAGGAGCGTTGATATTATTTCATATTTCATGTGCCCACAGTCTCTAAAGACCTGATGTGAAAGCTGCCCACTCCTTTCATCCCAAGGTAGCTTTGCCCTCAAGGACACAGTCTGAAGCCCCAGTCCTGTGATCAGCACCACCCTCTGCCCCTTCGTACTAACCTTACTTAATAAACTCCACGTTTCCTCTCTGCTTCTTGTGAAACAACATTGGCCCAGGCATTATATCAACCACATTTCTAAATTTGTTTACAGGCTGTTCCTGGGGGTTGCCTCTTTACTCTAGACATACGGATCTGATCACTATATCTGGCTTGAGACCCATTATTGGTTTCCTTTACTCCTTACACACTTATTGTCTAAATGATTGCTTACAGGGAAGTACCGACGTCATTAAGGTTGTCCCTGGGATCCCCAGAGAAATGCACAGAGTTAGTTGATTGCTCTCACATGGCTCTCCCCACCCCCCATTAGCTTAAAATAAGACATTGCCACTTACATTGTGAAATGGATACATTTTCTCGCCATATATCCCATTGGCTGTTTTAAGTGTGTAGGTGTTGGTGGGTTTGAGGATTTCCGAAATGAGTGTTTTAAAATCAGAGTGTATTTCTTCAGCCTTGCCCAAGTTGAATTCCTTTAAAAGAAGAGGAATTAGTCAAATAAAAATGTTAAGCAAGAACTACATAAATGTCAGCAACCTACATACAGCTAAATGAAATTATTCAGTGTATTGTGAACGAAAGCTGAAAACAATTCTACAGTAGTTAAAAACGTTTCTTTAATGTTACTGGTGCACAAAATTAAATGTGCACCATTTAATACCATTTAGGGGTATTTAGCAATACCATTTAGGGGTATCGCTTTCTTCACATCTAGTTTGCAAAGGCAGGCAAGAGCAAGAGAAAGCAGAGAAATTTTGAGAGAGATAAAAAGGAGGTGGAGACAAGGGGTTTTTCCAAATGTGCAGATATTTTTCATTCTGGAAAATGTTTCTATAATTTTCATATATATTTCTTTTAAAAAGTCACCATTTAAAGGTTGCTTAAATTAACCACTAAAATACTTGTGTTAAAGGTGCTTTCTCTTTAATCATAAAATGGATATTGAAAGATAAGATATACCATTTTTCTTTTCTTTTCACTTTCAGGACCAGATTTGACAGCCTGGTCTCTGATAAAATGAAGAACCTGTAATTTCAATAAAAAGACAAGTGAGTACGCTTTGCACAAAAGTAATCACGTGAAATACATATCTGTAAGTATAAATTAGTTATTCCTATAACTGCAGAACATAGAGTTAATTAAATAAGAGAACTCTTGAGTTGACTTAAATGGTGTGTTAAACTAATAGAGTAAGTCATGAGCTGCTTTTAAATAATTTAGGTTTCTAGTGTCTTTGTTGTAACACTTTTTTATAAGATATTTTAGGTTGATATTGGGAATACACTGAGGTAAAATTCTCTTTTCTGTTATGTTTATTTAAAAAACACATATGTACATATAGATACATACATTTATATTCATATTTTTTACACACATACATATATACATACATAAATGGCTATTTTGTTATCTATCACTCCACATATATAGAGAGAGATGGTTAGATTCATTCAACCAGGGATTGAACAAAGAAACAGCCAAACGAAGCATGAGGAATAGAATTCTTTTAATTTTCTTTTTTGTGTCATCAAGAAAATCCTTCTGATTAGACCTATGGTAGATAATTCTGTTATTTAGAATTTGTCCCATTACTTCATGAAATATTTTAATAATCAAAATAAAATCGGTTTCAGTGTTCAACCAAAACTGATAACCTCATCATTTCTTCATTTTATTTTGCTAAAGGGCACAGTATCTTAAATGGTTTTCCTAGTAACACTTTTCGAATTGATTCCCTTTCCCAGGCTTTGTTTTATGGTCTAGAATTTTTTTAAAGTGTATCTTTTGTTCTAGACAACATTGTTGTAAAGTGTGGGCTATTGGGTCTTCAAGAGAAAATTAAAGTAAAAAGCCAAAGAAAGCATTTAGTTTTAAGGCAACGGAGGATGGTCGACTTTTTCCACTCACCTGGGCCATTTGGACTGCAGTGGAACCTTCGGTGCCCAAATACACCATGGCCAACGCAGTTGAGACGCTCCAGGGTGAAAAGAAAATATTTTTACCCTCAGCAGATTCAGCTAGCTTTTTGCTAAGTTCCAGGGCAAACTGGTTGATTGATGGTGCTAGAGAGTCCATTGGGAAAACCTAAGAAAAATAAAGCGAAAGATAGAGAACATGTTAATAATTCTTTCCACTTGTTTTACTTTTGTAAAAGTATCCTTCCATATTTGTATACATATGTGTATTCATAAAAGCTAAATATGCTTTAGCAAAATTCTAGTCCAACAATATTATTTTCTACATTAGAACACTGCAGGCAAGAGAATTTAAGAGAATTGCCTCAAATTTTAATGCTAATATGCACCAGAGGACAGTTGGATTCTGGTCAGTTAGCAGCTGAGTTTCATAATATAGTTTTTGCTACTGTCTTGGCATTTATCATACCACTAGTTTTGTTTCTGTATGTTTATATCTAGTCTTCCCAACTCCAGGGTGAGCTTCCTGGTAGCAAAATTGTCTTCTTATACATCACCTAGCTCAGGACTTTGCACAAAATGGGCACTCACAAATACTTATGACTTGTTTGCATGTTCATTGCTTGGGCTCTAGCCACCATTATTTATTTATTTAAACTTGAAATCATGCACAGTTAAGTGAGAAATGCTTTCTGAGAAGTTGAGAAGTTGAGAAATTAAGACTCATTTGCCTTTTTTCTCACTCATTCAAGACTCTCTGAAACTGGTCTTCTTAAACAAGAGCACTCAGATTTTCTCATTTTTTTAGATATTACATTCAACTCCCAAATTTCATCTCTAATTTTTCTAATATTTTAATTTAAAAGTCTTTTAAAATCGGTTCCCTATCAAAAACATAGCTAATTCAATATATTGTCATTTTATGGCAAAAGACTTCCTCAGATTGGTTTAATAATTAAAACTAAATCAAATTCTTAGACCTAGGAACTCCCATTAATGTCTATGTTGTATAGTTTTGTCTTGCATTGACGTCACCTGGCCCTCTGAGAAAGCTACAATGAGAGCTTTGAAAAATGTCAGTTCTCTGTAGTCAAATATTAATAACCGAATCAAGGGAGAGGCGTGTGTAGACAAAGTCTGGTTTCATCATAACTTGGAGTTAACAATGATACTGTGGAAATCCCTCCTAGCCACAGGCTTATCCTTAACCAAATAACTTTCCAACCTCTAAAACATGCTGTAGGTGTGGCTCCCGCCTACTCCCAAAGCTGATAATCTCAGGCTGACTTTATTTGATTTAAAAAAAAAAACAAAAAACTAGTTTTGTAGTAATTCTATAACCTCATAAAATGTTGAAAACTTGCCTGTGTTTTTTTTAACAGATCAAATGCCATCTTGGAAATAACCTTTCCACTTCCTTTAAGGCTATACTTGTTTAAATGACATTTTGCTAACTGTATACAGTATATATCAAGCTTTATCTTTTCAAAACTCATGAATTAAATTAATATGGAAAGTGTTTGGCTTCCTGGCCATGAAGTGGGGAGAAAATAATATTTTAGGGCCTGGGATTTTTATCTTTCTACCTCAGTGTATGGTTACTCTAGAGTTTATTTACTTATAACAAACTCTTAAAAACAATAATTCTTTGTAATGAAAGTTAATTTCTCATGAAAAGTTAATATCCAGCTTTATTAATTCCCTCATTAATATCATCATTAACATATCAGGTATAGCCCAGAACATACAAAAGGAACAATTTCTGATTTTTCTTTTTTTTAAAGAAATTTAATGAAGTATTAAGCCAGCCATTAGTAATATTTAACCCAACAGTGAAAAGTACTTTCTGAAGGGTGTTAGAATTTTAGGATGAGATTTTATAGGAAATAATTTTTCGATACAAATGTTGGACAATTATCTTTTCAGAGAAGACTGTGTCTAAATCTGAAGCCTACTATGTTATTTTTAAAATAAATTGCTCTTTTGAAATTTTCCAGAGCTATAAACTAATTATATATACATATATGAAATATATATGAAAAAATACATACATTAACTCAATCTGTCAGTGGACTTAGGGGAGAAACTAAAGAGAATTAAGAAGGATATTGTCATTCATCAAAATGTCTCATGATAGATACACACGCTTCCAGCTTATCAGAGTTGGAAAGAACCTCGGAGTTCCCCTAACCCAACTCGCCCATGTTATCTGCTAAGAAACTAAAGCCCAGAGAGGTAAAATGAGCTGATGAAGGATGCACAGCTAACAGCTGAGTAAAAACTGTGGGCTCATTCTCTTGACTCTGAATATAATCGCTTTTGTCATTATTTCCCATTGTCTTTAAGATGTTGATGGTAAATGAAAGGGACTAACAGCAGAAGACTGGAACAGGAGAAGAAAGAAAATCAGAAGAGGGATGAAGAGAAAAGGGAGGAGGAGGGAGCAGGAAGGATTCTTATCCCCTTTTCCATGAGAGACTATTCACCGCCTCTTGCTGGTGATGCTGATATTACTTCCTTTGTGGAGTTGGACATGTCAGAAAATGACATCTTCCCCCACTCCTCAGAACCTCTCTAGTTACCTAAAGGCTTTTTTTTGAGGGAGGGGATGGTTTGGAATGGCTTATGAACAACACCTAGTGTAAGGTGGGCGATTAGGGACTTAGATTACCCCATAGAAGAAGAGAAAGCTAACGGACCATGAAACAGTGGCCAGGCAGAAGAGTGGGGTGTTGGATGGGGGCGCAGTTAGGCAGGCAGAACGTTGGTTCCATATATTAACGACTAGAATTGAAATTCATGTTGCCACGCCCACTCTTGTGAAGAGCTGGAAGGGTTTCGGCTCAATTATTCTGAGAGTGTTCTGTTGCCTGTGTTGACAGACACAGAGGTAGCAAATCCAAAAATGTGACTGGAGAAAAGTTCACCTGGGGTTTCACACGTCCCAGTAAAACAGTTTCTCTAACTTGTTTGGAAATGAATGTTCTCTCCCCCTTAGCCCTCTTTGCACTACAAACTTTGAACCAGCTCAGGGTTAATTCTCTCCGACTTGTGCAGAAGAATTCTTAGGGGATGAAGCCTTATCCATTTTTATTTTTTTTTTGGGGGGGGAGGCCTTCATCATTCATTATCTACCTAGGCACTTCAACAAAGAAGAAAAACAGAAATAAACATCATTAATCAAAGAAATATTTACAATACCTTATTTTCTTCCACTGGAGCTGAATTGGCCATTTGTTCCTTTAGTAGGAGATTGTGGCTAAAGAGTTAGGTAACTTTTAACTGAAGAAATGGAAAAAAAAAAATTAGCACCTCCCTCTTCTCAGCCCCACCCTTGATTCACTCTCACAAGTGTGTACACACTCTTTCTTTCAGGCTTGTTTTAGCCAGAAGTGCAAATAAAAAGACAGAGAGATAGACAGTTGAGGCTTTTGTCTCAATTATTTCATTACTCACATTTTCCTTCTCTGTCCACATGTACAGACCTGAGTTCTGACAGATTGTAACTCATTCTTTTTTTGCTTAATCCCTTCTCTAGTCTGCCAACTGACAACAATTACTATGGTTTTCCCTGGTAGACTTTTTTTTTAAACAAAAATAGAAACTTCAAATTACTGAAATAATAATGAGCAATGAAATAGAAAATATTGCTGGTGATTTATTTACTGTGCACCTGTTGAAGCTGCTCTTAGAGTATTCGTGAGAGGAAGCCAGGAAGATTCCTGTGCTCACTGGAGGCTTGGTGTAGATCGCAGGGCATAACTCCAACGAGTGGGATGTCAGTTCTCCCCGCCAGCAGGGACATGAAGTTTGGATCAATGTTTTAGACACGGTTATGGAGTGGGATGTTAGTTCATCATTTTCTGGTTCTCTTTTATTTTTCCCTATGGATATTTCCTCTTTATTTACTGTAAAGGGAAAAATGATAGGTCAGTTATTTCATTTGCACGTGCATGCAGGAGTGGTGGACGGAGAGAGGAGAAAAATGGGCACAGGAGGAAAAATACAAGGGATTAAGGGAAAGGAGGAGCTTTTATTTATATCATATCTGGTATATTTTTCTTTAGGTAGTTTCTCTTTTTCTCTGCAAAGGGCCACACATATCTTCTGGCAAGCTGGCTCAGAGTTTAGTATTTCAATGTTGGCGTGGACAGCAGAGCAGAGTGTTACTCTGGACTTTTCCAGGAAATGAGACCTGCGTGAGGAAAGGCCAGGATGCCTTCCTGACTTGTGCTGAGCAGACGTGATTATCTGTGGACGCTCCTGGGACTGTTATTAGATGAAAGTGTCATATGGGGACTTCAGGTATGAGGCCTGCTCACCTTGACTGACAGCGGTTCACTGGAGAGTGACCTGGGCTGCATCAGTGCACGGTATGTCGATTCTGCTGAATCAGGCAAGAAATTGTTTCATCTTCTTGAGAGTCATAGACTAAGTTTCACTCATTTTTTTTCCCAAAACCTTCTCTAGATTCCTTTCCCACGTCTTCTTGATAAACTGCCTACATCAATAAAATCAAGGTGTGCATATTTTATTGCCTGTTGGGGGCCTAGAAAAGAGGAAGGAATAATCCTATCCTAAGTTAATGACATAGTATTTATAACAATTTAGTTTGTTAATTTTATATATGGCCTACCTTATGTGTATATGTGTGTGTATAAATATATATATACACACACATATATATCTCTCAATATGTACATATATTACTAGTAAAGATAGAGGAATAGGAACTAAATGAATAGGGAACAGGAGTAAGAGAAAGAGTTTTGCTCTAGTCTTTTTTACGATATTTAATGTTTGGGCCAAGTGAATTTATTAGGTATACAAAAAAATTCAGAAGCAAAGAAGAGCCTCAAGTATGTCACTGTTATTCTAATGGGAATCCAAAGGAAGGGAAAAGGTAAGAATGGGGCAGAGGCAACTGAGTGGACAACGGCTGTCTTAGTTGAGGCTGCTATAACAGGATACTGTAGACTGGGCAGCTTAAACAACAGATATTTATTCCTAACAATTCTGGAGACTGGAAATCTGAGACCAGGGTGCCAGCATTTTCAGGTTCTAGTGGGAGCCCTCTTCCTGGTTCACAGATAGCTGCCTTGTTGAATCCTCACATAGCAGAGAGAAAAAGATCTGGTGACTTCAGCTCCTTTATAAAGGCACCAATTCCCTCCTGGGGGTTTCTACCCTCATGACCTCATTTAATGCTAATTACTTCCCAAAGGCCCCACCTCCAAATACCATGACATTGGGGATTAGCATTTCAGTGTATGAATTTTGAGGGGTACAAACAGTAAGCCCATAGCAATGGCTGAAAGTTTCCTAGAACTGAAGCACAATACAAATGTCCAGATGGAAAAATCTGCTGACGAACACGATATATTTTTTTTAAATGCAATTTTAAAAATGCACTTAAGGCAATGAAATATCAAAAAATATCATTAAGAACAAAAGAAAATTATTAAAACTACAAGGAGAAAAAATTATCTTGGTCTCAACTTTCCCACCAGCAACTTGGGTGCCAAAAGATCATAGAATCATACCCTCAAAATGCTAAAGAATGCTTGGAACCTGAAATTCTACACCCCTACTCTAACTCAATAATAAGAGCATAATGTGGATATTTTAAGACTTGCATTGATTGACAAAGTTGCCATCTACCACCTTACAAAATGAATTATTAAAGTACTTAGAAAGATAAATCTAAAAGTAAGGAGAATGCAATAAGCAACAACCCTTAATTTTTAAGGATGTCTGATCAGAAGAAATCTACCATGATTCAAGCATTAAAAAATTAACTGAATAATTTTCTGGGATTCTATGCATATGCTTGACCAGCTGACAACAAAACAGCTTTATTACTGATAAATATAATAAGGGCCATAATCACTAGTATTTATTAAATACTGCATATGCCAAGTATTCTTTTAATTGCTTGATACATACAAACTCATTTAATCATCATAGCAACCTTATGACAAAAACAGTTTTTTCTCTAGCTTACATTGATTGAAAGTAAACTGAACCAAAAAGAAGTACCATGCGTGGCCCATAGTTAGACCACTTCTAAGTGTTAGAACTGGAATCTGGAGGCAGATAGTCCTGAGACTACTTCTTAGCCACCACGCTCTGGTCAGTCAAGCATCCCTGCCTGCTGTGGTCGGAGCGGTGATCCATTTCCAGGATCCATCCACACTTTTGCAGCCAGACTACTCTCTCAGTCCAGACCCTCAAGCATATGATTTCCCTTAGTTCTCAGTATTTAAATTATGTTCTGCTCTGCCTCTGATCCACTCAAAAGCATTCTGTGCTATTTGAAACAAAATATCCTTAAAATGAGCTGTCTTATGTTTCCTCTCCTGCTCTTGCAGCCAGCCCATCTCCAGTGCTTTGAAGTCTTAGCTTGATGACTGTGATCTTATTCTGTGTCTGGAACACCGGACTTGGTGGTTTTTTCTGGTGTCCTTGAGGTTCAGACACTGGTTTCCTCACTCTGACCTAGGCTATTCTGAATTACCATGCCTTCTGCTGCTGTGAGAAGGCAGCTCTCATCTATTTTTTATACAACCCCATCCCATTCCCTCTCAACACTGTATCTTCTTGCAAGAGGATGGTTATGCCCTTGGATCCTTTATCCTGTCTATTGTTTCTGGGTTCCCATAAGCGAGCCATGATGCTGAACTCCTGGGAATCAAGGTATAACAGGTCTTATGATCTTCAGACCTAACAGAATGACAACAAACATATTGTTGGGTGGAAATATGTTTATTTATTATATAGTTATAATTTTATATAAGTCACAGACACATATATGGGATACATAATGCTAGAAAGTCACATAACTATGTCTGCCAATTGTTCAATGCTTTCTTCTAGATATTTATCACAGAAGGGTGTGGAGGGTCAGCTATTCATCCTTTATTATAAAAATAAGTAAATGAATTTCTTTAGATAGAAAAGTAACTGATCACTTGCTTCTGTAACTTTATCAGTTACATTAAATATACTCAGCAATAGTAAAAAATATGTTGTTATATAAAATAATAAATAAAAAGTTAGTGCTGTAAAATAAACTAAGGAAAAACTGAATGGGCATCATGCAGTGTTAGGAGACCAAAGGATTATTAGGGTTGTCGTGTTATGATTGACAATTGTCTAGTCATTTCTGTGTTTATGTTTAGAAGTTGTTCAGAAGAACAGAAATATGTAGAAAAAGTCTCTAAATTTTTGGCACTTGAGATAGAAGTTCTGAGGCGTATAGCTCATGCTACAAAATCCTGTGCAGAAATATAACTTTTCAATTTTGGGGTAAGGAAAATCTGCCCAAAAATAAAATGCTCTTGGTTGTTTTGTGCAAGATAAAGAAAAGAAAAGGATGATCTGCCACAAACTGTGGGCCTCCGTGACCAGTTCTCCCTGTCATAACACCTCCAGTGCCAGCAGCTGCCTCGGTGCCCTCCTCATTAACATCCACCGTGGCTTGGTGGAACACTTCAGAAAGAAACAGGTCGTTCCTCTCTGACATGCCTAAGAAATTGGCCTGGCCCTTGCTGAAGGCGTCATCCATGCCCATGCTTCTCAGAATGGGTTTGAGTTCATAATACTCTTCTAATTTGAACCGGGGGATGTACACCTCTACGTCATCTTCCACCATTGTGTCTTTGCTGATCCACTTGTGGAGTTTGTCATAGGTTATTTCATTTTCCAGCTGCAAATAAAAACAAAGCAAAATAAACACACAAACAGAAAACACAGTGAATGTTAGGGAAGAAGGAAAACAACTGTAAGTCTAATGTTAAAAATCACTTACTTTAACTTTACTATATTGTGGGTGATAAAAAGTTAATAGAGTGGTCAAATTTTTGCAAGAAGGTAACATGTATGACACAGTTAAGGCTTCGAATGAATTTTTGAGACATGCCACATTTACTATCTATCAACTGATTCACGTATTTCTGTGATAGGTGTAGATGTTCATGTCATGAAAGGTAGGTTTAGCCCCAGAAATTTAAAATAAGTGATGTTTGAAAGCCTTACCAACTCCAAGCCTGTGGACACATCAGCAATTCCATCTGGAAGCAACAGGAACATGCTGACATCTCCAGCATATGGGAGTTCTAGAATCTGAGTCTTCAGGTCTTCTATGTATCCAATGTTCAGCTTTTCATGCAAGACCATCATCTGTACAGGTATACGCTGAGTCTAAAGTTATTAAAAAGTAAAATATGAAAGTCAATTCTAAGATGCCAAGAGATTTACATTTAGACATGAAGGCGAATGGGTTCTACTTTAGTGTTGAATAAAGGTGTTTTTTAAAATCAATAAAATAAATTATCTGTATATCCTTATAGTGGGTACTCAGATCTTATTTAATATTAGCTTGTTCGAGTTTACATCCACTATTTACTAAGATAGACAATAATAATATAGATAATAATAATACTAAAATATTTGTTCAGTATCTAATATGGGCCAGAAACCCTGCTAATTCTCACTGTATACTTATAACACTTTGAATTGTATATTATATTACCCTAGTTTTACAGATCAAAAACAGAATGCGTGGAAGATTAGTAAGGTCATAGCTGGTAAATGGTGGAGCCAACATTTTGAGTCCAGATGTGTCTACTTGAAAAGCCCTTGGACTTCACCTCTACCCATACTGCCTCTTAGGAAATTATCAAATGATATTCAGTAGCTTGAAAGAGTCAATCAACTGCTCAACATGCAAAATTTATAACTAGCAAGTCATGTAGGAGAATAAATGAGTCATCTCTAATTTTTCTATCTCTGTCTTGTCAAAGGCCTTAAAATATATGTTAAGAAAATGCATCTAGTTGTCTCATACCGAGTTCACACGGAAGGGATAAAGCCCATCCAGTTTCTTCTCAAATGGAGTTTTCCACTTTCCTTTGAAGTAGACAGTATTCACCAGGACCATCCTGGTCTCCGCATCTACAGACCCTTCAGGTAACAGGTTTGGGATTTTACCTACAGAAAACATAACATATGTCTAGGTTTTATGATGAAGAACTGTGAAACTATGAATATGATACCTTGAATTCTTTGAGTAGCCATCAAACTCAGTGTCCACATTTGTCAAGCTGCAGAGATGTTGATCCTGAAGCTCAAGGTTTTCTCTAGATTTATTTAAAGCATAAGTGAAATTGGAAAAAATTTCTCAGAAGGTTTGCAAAATCCAAGAGAAAATGAAGAAATAATGCATTTAAAGTTTAAAATGTCTATCAAATTTGGCAAGGAGATTTTTCACTTCCTTTTATATGGTTTTCTTAAAGTTTTGCAGTTGGGAGTTATTCAATTCGAGAAGGAAGTGAAAGCACGGCTCTTAAGGAACATTTTTAACAGTGCCTTTCCAGCGTGTGTCATTTAGTACTTCTAGGCCTGGTCTAGTCAGTCTGTGGATCTGACCCACTCATTCATTCACGAACATTATTTTTATGTTGTGCTATACCTAAAGTAGGAGCAGTGCAGATATAAGGGATGAGAAAGGAAGAATTATGCTGGATAAGGTGAGATTATTGGAAGAGACATTCAAAATCAGTTGGGAAACAATGTGTGAGATAAGTTCCATGATTAAGCTAAAGTACTATGACAACACAGAGAAGGAAGTAAAGGAGTAAGCCAGAGAAGGTTCTCAGAAATGATGACATCTGAGTGTGATCATTAGAAAAAATAAAAATTGATTTAAGAAACAGTCAACTTATAATGAATACCTGCTCTGCAGTATTTCAACCACTAAAATACCTTATTTTATTTAAGCTTCACAGCTACTCTGTTAGTTGGGTTGTTATTAGTGTCATTTTCCACAAAAGGACACCATGGGGAGAGAGGTGAGCAATGCTCCCAAGCTTACAATGTTGGTGAACTTGGAAAAATTCTGCTTCCACAGCCCACCACTCTCTGATAGGGCTGACAGATATCAGAGTCTAATAAAAAGATCACCATAGTCCCAGCTTCAATGTATCCATTTAATGTGTCCATTCAACATATTAACTAAGCATTAAAATTTTGAGTTAGTATTTAGGTCTACTCGGTCTTCTATCAGTGGGTCTCAGTTATTTTTTTTTTTTTTCTCATCTAAAACACCACTCAGCTAAACAGACAAATTAGTAACAAAGTAACTAAAGTTTGACAAATTGTAAAGGGAGGAGACCTAAGTTCAAGGATGGTTTAATAAAACAGTTCAGAGTTTTCTAAATGGAAAGAAGAAAAGAAAATATTTCCTTGGTTTTACCTTTGGTTTCAGTCTTGACCCAGGAATTAATCTTTTTTCTGGCTGCTTCTGCACACTCTAGGAAGTCAACTGCCTGGGGTTCTGCAGAGTAATATTTCTTACAGAGTTGCATGAATTCCTTTAAAGCAACAAAATGCCAATAGTTACATACAATATACACTGAACAGGGCATGGTGTAATTGCAGATTACGCGAGGGGCAGAGGTTGGCTGTGGTGGGGGTGGCTGAGGGGAGGAAATAGTGCAGATTACAAACTCTCCATTGACCCCCTTCCCCACATTCCAGCCCCAACACTGTCCACCCTTTTGCACTCTTTGCATTATAGACACTGAATAAGAGGAAAGAGGCTGGGCTTTGGGGATAGTGTCTCTCGGGAAAACAGTTGCGTTCTTTGTCCTGATTTATTACTCTGCAATCGGGACATCTGCAGCAGGAAAAGGAAGAACCCACAGAGGGGCAGAAGGGACAGCTGTGACCTGAGGCCAGCGTTGAAGAAACAGTGTGGAATTCCAACTCTGCTTGTGTGAATTGTAGAACTGTAGAGAATGGCTTTGAAAGTGACCTCATTGCTGGTTTGGAGCCCAGCCATTTCAATTACAGGTTTCACTTACTTCCTTGAATCTTGCAGACTTCTCTCCAAACAGCTTATTGGCAGTTTCCAATAAATAACCCCCTGTGGATGCATTGATGGCAGAGCTGAGAGAGCTGAAGGATGAATGGATTTTATCTCCAGCTTGTGCCTTAAACAGAAAGAAGAGATTCTCAGTGTATAACACAGGACTACCAAGACATTTCTTCAGTGATGGTAGTGTTTTCTCAATACAACGGTAAAATACTGTTTTAATGCATTCCCTCTCTCTCTCTCTCTCTCTCTCTCTCTCTCTCTCTCTCTCTCTCTCTCTCTGGTACTTTAGAGAAATCTTTGAGGAAGTGATTTTGATAAGGATATAGTGCATTAAAACTGAGATAAATTTTAATTTGTTTCAAATTTTGCTATGTCTGTGGATTGGATTTAAGCAGGAGGTAACTAACAGCCTAGAAGAAAGATAGGCTCCTTTTCAGTTTCTTAAACTTCAAGGTCTCAAAGGCATTTTTATTGTATTTATAAGTTCTGGGAATCTAATGTACAGCGAGTTGATTTTAGTTAATAATACCGCATTCTTGAAATTTGCAAAAAGTATATTTTGTGTCCTCACTACACACACACAAATAGTAACTAATTGTAGTGGTGGATGTGTTACTTTGACTGTGGTAATCATTTCACAGTGCATCAGTGTATCAAATCATCACACTGCACACCTTGAATATATAAAATTTTTGTCAGTTATACCTCAGTAAATCTGGGGGAGACAATGTTACCTTAGCAATGGCCTAGCAAAGGTCAAAAAGCTTCTATAGGCACCCATTTTATGGAATAACTTATGCAGTGGAAAAGGTGTGTTTTAGGAAACCACAAAAGTGATTGGGGATCCCATCCTCACCCTGCAGTTTGTAAGCACTAGGGCAGAGACAGGACTTAGTCACAGCCGCCTGGGCTGGAGTGGAGGACAGAACCCTCCAGACAGGCTGCGGGTGCTGCAGGAGAGCGCCTCTGTCTTATAAGGGTCCTCTCCACCTCCTCTGGCCCGTACTTCCCTGCATGATGGTAGACAGAGCATCAGGGTGCCCAGGAAGGAAGCTCTGGGAGGCTCCATTGTCTACCTCATGAGCGTGACTGTAGAAGTTGGTTTCCAGTAGGAGCACATCTAGATCCAGTTTCTATAATTTAGCTGACATTTAAGGAAATGGAGTATTGAGTAAAGACATTACTACCTGAGATAGATGATAGGCAGATAGAGATATAGAAAGAGGATAGGTAGATAAGATATAGAAATGATGGATGGATGGATGGATAGATGGGGAGAGACATAGCTGTTTGGACCTGGCCTTCCCCATTTCTCAGTTATTTGTCACTCCCTACCCTGTAACCTCTGGAAATCATCATCCATACATGTGTTTTCTGGGAGTCTCCACCATGGTTTTAGAAAAAACTACACATATCCAACTAACAGCAGACAGGTGGGATAGAATTTAGAAACAGCCCTGTTCTAAAAGTCACAAAGTCTGGATTCTGCCCTGGCTCTGCCCTTCATTCTAGGTATGACCCAGGGTATTTTCTTAATGACCCAAAGTCCTAGTTTTCTTTCTGTGAATGGGGAAGTTGTACAAAGTTACTTTCCTTTTTAACACTATGACTTTAACACACAACATTCTAGAAACAAAATACAAAAGAAATACAAGCAAACGAGTCAGATACCTGTAAAATAGCATCAGGATAGGTCTCCTTCTGGATCTGCTGCGTGGATTCACAACCGGTGAAGTTCTCTGGGGCCACTGGGCTGACTTCACGGGCTCCGACTTTGTTAAACTGAAACACCTACAGTCCCAATTACAGAGAGTGGTTACACTGTCCTGCTGAATTACCGAACTTTAAAAAACAATGGCTCTCAGGTAGCTCTAAGTGTCTGGTTTCTGGTTTCCTGCCTTTGTGTATGGGGAAGGAGCATAAATTGTCTTGAAAAAAAAAATGCCAATATTTTGAAGACAGTAATAAGGTTAACTTAAAACCTTGTTCTTCTTTCTCTCTTTTCAGTGGCCTGACAGACGAAATATACTTCTAATCTGTCAAAAACTACATGCCGAAGTCAGCTAAGCCTAAAAACAGGTCTGTCAATATTAACAGGGCTCACTTAAAATATTTGTACATACCACATTCACACACAGAGAGAAATTAATGTCCATAAGGGGGGGACAAGCTACAGGGGTCTGATGACAGCATGGATCTCTTTATAGTATAGGTGGGCAGTTTCAGCTGACACAGTGATGCTGGCAGGTGAAGACTGGCCCCTGGAAGCTGCCTCAGGCCCGGTCCCCACAACACTATCCCCCGCCCAGCCCATCTGCCAGTTGCAGCACCTGCAGGCTGTCCCTTGTCCCTGCCACCCAGCTGCCCCCACCTCTAACATCCTTGGGACGCACTGGTCCTATGGCACTTTCCTGTGGGGCCCATGGCGAGGGGGAGCTGATCTGGTGAGTGGGTTGGTGGTTGAGGCTCTGCTAATGCAGGAAAAGCAGCCTCGTCCAGCCAACTGCTGAATTTCTGAGCTGGAGGGAGAGGTGTCAGGGTTTGTGGGGACTTTCTCTGCTCTTCAAGTCAAACATCGTAAGCCCTGCCTAATACTCTCTGAAAAGAAGTGGCCCTACTCCACTCTCACATGAGGAAAGATTATTTCCTGCAACAGCTTCTCTGGTTTTCCTTCCTTCCAAGGAAATGGACCCTTAAATCAGGGTTCTCGCAGGTAGCACTAAAGCCTTCCTGATCGCTGTAAAATCACGCAGGGAGTCAGAGCTCCCCGCAGGAGTGGGGATGCGAGGTGATCCCAGTCCATGCTAAGGCCACAGAGAAAGCAGTGAGGCAGGCTGCCCAAAGAGGCAGTTTGGCCTGCACAGGTCTTTTGCCTCACCCTAAACATAAGAACTGGCACACTAATCTCGCATGGGCTTGTGCTCTGTAGGAGTTTCTGCCTTCTATTTATTCTTTCCTCTCACTGCAGCTATAACACCGGTAACAGCTACACCAATTCCCAACTGTGTGGTCCCTTCTTGTCCTCATTCCCTCATCTGTAACATGACTATGCTAATCACAGCACCTACCTGGTAGGATTTTGTGTTATGTAGGTAAATTCACATAAAGTTCTTAGAAAGGTGCCTGGCTAAATTACTAGTTAAGAATTAGCTATTATTACAACTGTGGCTACTAAGTGTTTTTTACACATTATCTCTAATCTTCACCACTGTCTTGCAGGTTATACGTTTTCATTCCCACTTTATAGATAAGAAAACTGAGGTTCAGAGGGTTGCAATGCATTTACTCACACACCTAGTAAGTGGCAAAGCCATGACTCCAACACGCATAGGCCTGTCCCTAAAGCCTGCACTTCTTCCTCCAAGCCAAGGAACTTCTCTTTCTTATTATTCAGGAAGCAATCAAATTAGTATTTGAATTTTAAAATCTGTGCATACAGCAGAGTTATAAAAAGCCTATATAAAAGCCTTTCATAGTCTTCAGTGCTTAAAGCACTTTCTAGATACAGAAAATCTATCTTGTGTCCAGAGTGACCAATAAGTTAATTTTTCTTTAGTATCGCAATCGAGTTTTTTACTTTAACAACCCAGAGAACTTCATTTAGCGTTTGCCCTCAAAATATATTGCTTCTGATTCCTTCACATTAAAAATAATTTAAGACCTCAATGTTTTCTAAAGTTTTCATGGCAGTTTACTTATCTTTATTTCTTAAGGCAAAAATTAATAATGATGATAAAAAAGAAGGAGTATTGCAAAATGCTGCTGGTATCAGAGAGTTGAGCAATTGAAGTTTATTGTAAGTCTCCGTGTTTAAACTGTCACAAACACAGAGAGTGATTCATCCATTCCCTGTCTTCCTGCAGTGACATTGGCCAATGCTCTCTCTGTGAAACTTCGAGCTTCGAATGAGGTCCACCTTTCACGGGTCACTGTGTGCCTGGAAAGCATGTGTATGTACTCAGGTACAATTCTCATGGGAAACTAGAAACCAGCTGGCGGCATTTTGGTGTGACCAAAAGCATAATGCATGCTTGTACTTAAAGCATTCAATTTTAATAGTTGTGTGTGTGTGTGTGAATGCAAAGGAATTTTAATTATATTATAACCATGTCCAGGTCATTGACATAGGAAATAACATGGATCACAAGAATTTTACATATGCTGAACAGAAACCTTAACACTATTATAGTGTGCAGTGTGTAAGTTCAGCATATTTTCAAGGCCCCAGAATTAGTAGAAAAGTTCCCTGGCTGGCTCTGTGTCCATTCACCAAGGAAGGAAGGCAGAGGTCTTGATACAGAAATGCATCGCAATGCTGTTCCGCACCCTGTCCACCTTGATTCTGAACACTGGCCACACACAGTGCCAAGCTCCATTTTGGTGATAGGACCTCACGGGCTTGATAATATGGTGAGGTCCTCTGAAGCTACATCACTATTCGTCCATCTCTGTGAATGTAGTGACCATAGCCCTGGCACATTATTTTCTTTTTGCAACACACTGTTCACATCATTAGGAGTAATTCTTTAATAGAAATAGGGAGCAAACACACTATGGTGGCAGAGCAATGAGAAGCCTGAGCTAGGAGTTAGGAAACAGTGGAGGCCTCATGCACACTGCCAGAGTTCTCATCTGTAAAATGATATCTGTCTTAAAACTGAATGCGATAATGGGTGCAAAATGCTCGCTGTGAAAAATAAGAACATTATATTATTAAAATTTACGATGTTGTCGCCATTAATTATATACAGGCTATTCAACTCCTATATACCTTTGGCATCTGCAGTTGAGGGTTTTTGTGGTTTGGCTGTTTTACAGATTTGAGTCTAAGGAATTCATGTTGTAAGGGCTGGTGCTTTATTAGCAGGTGATGATTGTTGACCTCATTAGTCAAAATGTCCTGAGTGCAAAACAATTCTACAATTCAGTTTAGGAACCACTCGGTCCTAATGTGGAGCTTTGAACTGACCTTGGCCATCTGGTCTTCGGTGTTGCCCCTGGACCCCATGTAGACCATGGCCATGGTGGATGAAATGCCCCATGGAGAGAAGAACAGGTTCTGGGTGGGGCTCACTTGCACCAGATGCTTGAAGAAATTGAGGGCAAAGATTGTGTTTGCCACATAAAGGTCTTCCATTGTTTCAATCTAGAAGGAAAGTGAAGAAGGAAAAACCAGCTTTATAAAAGATGATGTAACATTTTGGGTGAGGTCAGCAGAATAGGACAGGCTGTACCCTGTATAGGGTTGGAGTTCCCTGTCCTTTCCTTCGTATGGGACATTGTGAGGTAAGGCAGGGACAATTTCATGGTCATGTGATCTGTGTAGCCATAAAAGTCCCTATGCTTAGCTCTCCTATCACTGTCTTGAAATTCTTAATGGTTGTAAACAAAAGGCCCACATTTCCATTTTGCATGAGACCCTGTATCCTGACATACAGAGAACAGTTATACAATGAGTAGTGACACTTTATGGCACTTCACATAATAACAATGATAATAACAGCAGTAATGATAAATAGTGCTGGGAGTATGAATTAAAGTCAGGTGGGGTGATGCTCTCAACCTCTGTGCTGCACCGACAAACACACTGCACCCCCCACACCACACACACACACACACACACACACAGATACACACATATCCAAGTATGTGCCACATTCATACACATTCTTGTTGGCTCCAGTTGAGATGATCAATCTACTTTCAAGTTCCCTGCAGCTCTAGAAGTGGCTCAGGCTCATTGTTCGAGGGTTTATACTTCATCCAGGCCCTACTCCCAAGCCCTTGCCCTACACATACCACACATAGCACAGCCTTGCTGTAGAAGGACTTCCTATGTTGGGGAGTTCATTACTGGGAGAACTAGAAGGGCCCCCTTCTTCTGCCACCCCATCCCCCCAGGTGGGAAGTCAATGCCAGGCGGGACTGCAGGGATAATCCCACTTACATGAATCACGTACATACACCAACTTATCAACTATATGAAAACAAATGACAGACACACCTTCCATGACCTAAGGCTCTGTGTGCAACTGAATGCTTGGACACACCCAAGGTGTGCGTGTGTGTGTTGTTGGTACTGGCCAATGCTCATCTTTCTAGCTGCATGTTTTGCTTTCATCATAGTTTGAAACATACCTTATAATTAACAAAATATATAAATATACCAATGAACACTGACACTCATCGTCGCTCAGGAAACCTCCTTGTGACAGTGGCTTCCCAGAACTGAGGAGTGGCTGGGGAAAGTCCCCCAAGGTGAAGCATGTTCTGTAGCTGTTGTCTTGACTGTCTACAGCTATGGTCTCACTTAGCAGGGCTCCCCAACAAGGATCAGCTGTCACTCACTTATTTCTCTAACCTACAGGTGTCTTATGTAAACCCTTGGTTCAAGAACTCTTCTTTTTTAAGTAATTGGAATGTGGATCAAAATTTCTCATTTGAAATATGACCTGATTGTACTTTACTGAGACAAAAATAATAATTTAAATAAAATTTGTTCCTGAAACTCTCCCACCTCCTTTTGTCTCCTGATTTAATCTTTATAAGATCTGTATGAGGCAGATATGTTTATCTCTATTTTATAGATTATATCCTTATGCTCAGAGAGGTTAAGTGACTTGTATAAGGTCACACAGCTCATATGTAACAGAGCAGGAATTCAAGCCCAGGTCTGCCTAAGGAAGTCCACTCTTTTGAATGTCCCACACTGCCTCACTTGCTGATGCATACCTTCACTATGATGTGTAAGAGTTTAAGAAGTTATAGTGTGAGAAATGCTAGAAAGAGAGAAATAAAAAGAGAAAAGTAACAACTCTGTAATCCTACTAGAAAGCTTAGTAAGTTAAAAAAAAAAATCACTATTTCTTTTCTTTTGCTTCATCAGGACCACTAGATTAACTTGAGTGGCTCAGAAATGAGTTTCCTCTTCCTTTCACGATTTAAAATCATCTTTATAGCTAATTAGACTTATTGTATGGGTTTTCAAAATTAGTTATCTCAATACTATTTGGAAATGAACTGAATATTAATAACATAAATAAAATATTTCTCTATCCCTATGTGAAAAATGTAAATAAGACATCAGAGCCAAGAAAGTAAATTTAGACTTCTCCCATACCTAGTTCTTGGTGACCATCTGCATAGCTAGTCACTTTGACACTAAGAAAAATTGAAGTGTTAAAACGAACTATCAGAAAGAGCTGTTAATACTAAGTTAGGATTTAAGGTAACTGGATAAAGAAAATAAAAATTAATAAGAACAGAATCAAATTGTCCTAGACACATTTACTTTTTTAAAAAAACTGAATTCTATTTTTAAATGAGGTGCAATTAATTGCATTGAACGTAAATATAATATTTGATGTCTAAATGGCAGTTACCAAATTCCTTCAGCTCCCTTTTTGTTTAATTTGCATAATAACTTGTCCAGTGAAGCTTAGCAATTTCTGTTATACAAATGAAAATCTGGAGATGCAGATTGCACAGCTAGTTCATTTCAGAAGCCTAGACCGGATCCCAGCCTTCTGATTCCAAGTCTAGTGTTTTTCCTATAAATTTTTCAAATATTAATAAGTTTTGAGAGGTTCTTAATTTTATAAATCTATGAAGCATGCATGTACAGTGTTTCCTGATTCTCAGACAAGGCCATGTCTATGTTTGGATAAATACCTACCAAGGCAATGCAAAATTAAAGTCATGGAGTGATGTGAAATACCACAGCCTTCCGGAACAGGTACACCTGTAATTTCTTAACACTATAATAAGTTATACAACCTCATCTACTTCCAAATATTATGCTCCTAATTAATGTTTAATATTATCTCGGGAAGAATGGGAATGGAAATCATATGCAGGGCTGGGCTCCCTGATGCTTGTGTTGGTTCCTGCAACACAAGTTGACAAATGCACCACTGAAACTTGGCACAGGTAATGAAGAATTTGGGAGGAGCCACCAGGAACACTGCCACTGTAGCTCTTCCCATTGGCCCTGGGTGTTAGATTGGAGTTTCCTGTAGCATTTAAAACAATCTCTTTTTTTGCAACTAGACAGTGCAAATATTTTGAAATTGACCACAAAAACCAATGAGAACTAAGATAAAACAATAGCTTCAAGGAAACATCTCATCAAAATTTACTACATTTTCCATGCACAGAATTAAAAACAGTATCTTTTAGTTAATGACTTTCATAATGAATAAGTTGTCTCTTTATGGGGTAGTAAGTTATTTATTGAACCATATGTGAGTCAACCCAATAGCTAGTTTGGCTGATTTTTCTCTTCTATTAAATTGATCCATTATTGAACTAAATTCAATAAAAAATATTCTTGTTTTACATTGACCCAACCCAAATTGCTGCTTAATTTCTGCAGTTTCTGATAGTTTATTTAGCAAACAGAGTCCTTTTTTCCTTTTATTAATATACAATGTGTAGATTACTTTCAATTGCTTAAATGAAAATATTATAATTTATCTAGCTAGTTCCATCAAATTCAGCATTGAAACAGTAGCTAGTATAGAATATATATATTTTAACCTGTTCAGTAAAGTTGACATCACAATTTGAATGTACATTTTGTTTTGGTTAATGCTACATAACGCATTGGCTGGCTTCTGAGATTCAAAATTAAGCTTTACTATAAATTTAATACAAATCTTGAACTAAAATATTTCCAATTAAACAACTAAACAAGAAAACACCTAATTTTTACTCACCCTCTACAAACATCCCACGACTTAATTTTCAACATATTAATACCAACATAAAAGAGGAGAAAAAATGAAATCATATTTCCCATAGAGAAGGCCATAGAAATCACTGAAATACCTTGTTATTCTCTGAGTTGCCGTCTGACAAGAAATGCTCCTCTGAGAGTTGTTACAGTTCAGACATGGTAATGACTGGGTTTATAAAGCTCTGCCCCTCCCACGCAGCATTTCTCTCTCTCTTTTTTAACCTATACCCTTTGAGTGATTCAACATTTTACTCAGGAAGACATCATTAGAAGAGAAATGCTTATTTGTAAAGGCACAGTTTGAGAAATTTGTTGGGAGGATGACATCACTCAGAAACTTAAGGATTTGTCAATATCTACATATGCCTGTCAAAGTTAGTTAGCTCAAACTCGTCAAGCCCAGTTTCAAGACTTTCCCTGCTATACCTCAAGGATAGTATCAAATTCCGCTATACTCCTTCTACCTTTGAACAGTCATGGCCTGTGGGTTCTTTCCAATATATAAAGACAATGGGATCTTTTCTCTCTTTTGGGTCTAGGCAGACCCAAGCGACCTTTTGGATAAACAAAGGAAGAGAAAAACACTATTTTCCTTCTTAGAAATTCTCTGTTTTAAGCTGTCTTACATTTTCTCAAGCTATAATTTCCTAAATAATCCTGGGTTTCATCCTAACAGCCTTTCACAAGCCACACCCAAAGAACTTTTCATTTGCCCTTGATTAGAACATAAATCTTATCTTTTATTAAGGACCACTGACTCTTACAAGTTTTAACATCCCTTGGCACTCAGTACTCTCCAGCGAGAGTTCAGTAGCCTGGTGGTCTCTGTCTCCTCTCCCTTTTCATCAGTGCCCTGGGGGAGCCCCCCGGCAAAGTCTGTGTGACCAATCTGTTCGACTGTTTTTTAAGCACACATTGACGGCTCGACAATTTGGGTCAGATATCCAATGTACCTAGAACTCCAGCCACGCTTTGCTTCACTCCCATCGTATTGCTTTCATTCAAGGTACTCTTCTCAAGAGAAACGTCATCCTGCTTTCAACTGATTCAGATCTATGAGGTTTGATTCACGCCCCGTAACTTCCAATGAGTCCAGTCTGACTCCTAAATCGTCAGTGAACTTCCACACAGAACTACCCATGTCAGAGTTGAGTGTGCAATGTAATAATCTGGTATATTCTGGCTGTTGCATTTGAGTTGGGCTTCTGTTCCTAAAGAGGTTATACATTTGGCTTCCCTTCAGTAGCAAGAACAGTGCTGAACATCAACTGGATTCTTACTAAATATTTTATGACAAATTGAACAAGATGCTAGAGAGGCCTCTCTAGAGAGGCCTTATAGTGTGGTAAGCAAGGATGTGAATTCTGAGAGAATTAGAAGATCTGATTTGAATCCTCTTTCTACCACTTATTATAATAGTTGTATCATCTTGCACACATTCCTCAGCTACTCTAGCTTTTGATTTCCTAGTAACACTACACAGCTGGTATTGCTGATTGCCTACTCCAAATCAATCCTTTTCTGCTACGCTTCTTCCTACTTTCTACTTTCTTCAGGTATTATTCGGAGATTCCTCATCTCAGGGAAGGAGAGCCTCGCTGCTGGTCTGTGGGATGGATATATAAACCCAGTACTGGGCAATGAGTGTGCGAGAAATTTGTTGAGGAATGTTTAGGAACATTTTTCTTTCCTGTTAGGAAAAAATAATGTAAGGAGAAACTCTGTATTCTATACCATCTCCTCCTACCCGACTTTGAGCATGGTTGTGTGAGAATGTGATGCTGAAAGATGCTACAGCCATATTTCAACCATACAGGAAGTCTAAGAAATTTGCAGAGATTCCAAAAAAGAGCGCTGACATCTGAAAATTCCTAAGCCGATGCCATAAACCACCTATCTCCAGTTTTTGTTCTTGCTGTTATCGTTATATAAGACTAAATCTAAGTCTGTGTTGTTTAAACATTATTAGACACTTTGGGTCCTCTGTCATTTGCAGCCAAAAGCATTCCCAAATAACACAGGCTTTTGTGAAAAACAAATAAGATAATGTCTGTCAAGATCTTAGCATATTGTCCTCAGATAGTAAGGGCTGTATAGTATTAGTTAATACATAATAGACTGATTGTTGGTAGTCAAATTTGAGAGTTGCCTTCCTGCCTAGATTAGAGCAGTTCCACAAGCGCATTATAACAAGATAAGGCTTTCACACTTCAAATGACTAGAGAAAGTTGTGAAAGACAGTATATAATTAAAACTCAACTTGAGTGGTGCTAATTGTAGGTGTCACAAAAGGAGAGGGAAGGCTTGATAAGGCCTCGAGGAGAGGATTGAGATAAATGAAAAAATGGAAGATAGAAAGTGGAAGTCACTAAAATTACAAAAGTGAGAAGCAAAGCTCATTGAGTAGCTTTCTGAGGCCTGCCTGGAGCAGAGATGGTGTTACAGGAGTGGATAGGAGAGGAAAGAAGACAGATCTTATAGCAGGGCCTCCGACACCAGACTGAGTTGAGATCTAATCTAAAGGCAGTCTGCAGTAAACTCTAGGGAAGTAACCTGTGAAAAGTGGTGTTTTTAGAAGAAAAATCTGGAAATCTAAAGAGAAAGAACCCAACCGGTGGGAAACCTATTAGGAGACCACAGCAGTAACACCACCAGTAGGTAAACTAGAAGAAATGGCACAGCCACCACCACGTGTTCCTTACCATTAGAAAATGCATAGATTGAGTTTTCTCAAATCACCTGCAATCGTGCATGCACCAATGGGAGGGCAGATCACTCGTATGGAGGCTGAGAACACATCTTGTAGGAAAATGTGTATGAGATAATCTTAAGTGGAAAAAGTAAGGAAATAAAATTATACAGGCAGTACAACCTCAAGTATATAAATAAAATACGTGCAGAAGAAAAATGATGAGACAAATATGTCAAAATGTAAACAGTGTTTATCTCTGGGTGATAACTTTCTAGAGTTATCATTTTATTTCTTTATACCTTAAAATTTTCCCACATTTTCCATAATGAGCAGGCATTACTTTTAAAATCAGAAATACATTATCAAAGTGTCTCTATTGAGAAATTTTTTTCTCCCCACTAGCACTACAGTGAATCGTATTAATATTAAGGAGAAATATCCACATGAAGACAACAACTTTACAAGTAAAGTTCTAATATTCTAATTTGAGACTTGCATTCACTGTGTTTTTTTCTTTGAAACACCTATCCAACTGTGATTGAATAACCTCTGTGGTTAACTTTTCAGTGCCCATCTCTCCTGCTAGATGGTAACAGCCATGAATTCCAAGACCACGATGTCTTCCCCAATGGCCAGAACAGGTACTTGGCTCATAGTAGGTGCTCACTAAGTGTTTGCTAAATGACTTACTGATGTTTAGCACATTGCACTGCCTTTCTGTTCTCCTCTCCACTTTGAATGAGCAACCACCAGTACTTCCATAATTTCCCATTTTACATGATTTACTGATAGACGGGGAATGTACACATTAGGAAAACACATCATCTCTGCATCCGTGGTACTATCACCACTGAAATTATCCCAAATATGATACAATTGCAGGTCAAAATGGAAATCCCATTTTGACATAAAATTCCGTATAATAAACTTGTTTTATTGATGAATTTACATTATGTATATTGAAACACTGTTAATTTACTACAAAGATCATTAATATTAATTAGTCTTAGTATTTGGATAGCGTGGTTCATCCTACAAACTTAAGTTGCTGTGTTGTGAGCAAGACCAAATGTAGGTGAAGGCCGTCACCTACATGGTGACTATGGTGTAAATTTGGGGGCACGTTGGCTAAAATATTACCCAATATACACTTCTTGAAATATCTTTATCAGAGAATAGACTTCCTCTTTATGATTAGTGATAAAACTTAGCATGTTAATGGCTCTGGGAGAAATATTATGTGTATTTAAATTCCTGTAAAGAGGGTTTGAGGGGAAAAGCGTGGTCAAGCATGGAGTTTCAGGGTGTGTGCAGAGGATAAGCAAAAGAATGAGAAGGCTGTGGATGAGGGTGGGCCTCAGCCACAGGAGGGAAGGGCTGGCAATCCCAGGCAGCAGAAAGCAAACCTTGCCAATTTTAAGATAGGGCCCCGGGCCAGCCAGGAGTGTGAGAAAGTCTGCATATTAAACAAGCTTTGTTAGGGAGTGTAACACCTCTGTCAGAGTATTTATCTTGTTACCAAGTGACAACCCCAAAATAGATGCCAGGTTGGTAGGCTCTGGGAACAAAAATCCAATGTTCTGTGATTCAGCTACTTGAGAAAGCCAATAACCTTCTTAAGACCTGTCATGTCAAAAGCATGCCAAGAGAGACTGCATGTTCAGAGAAGCCTCAGGATGCTTTGTGAATCATGAATTCACTCACCAGATACACCAGGTGAAACTCTGTGCTTACCCAGGTCTAATGATATAATATTGAACTCATACAGCCTTAATTCTATGCATCACTCAACTCTCTATTATCCTTATGGATTAACTATGGATAAATAGATTATTTATATTACTTAACAAGTCTAAATTTAATCTCTCTCTTATCTAGCATGTTTCTAGTATGTCTCAGCCAATGTTCTATGCCTAGGAAGAGTAGCCCATTCAACATTAACTTCATAAAGCTTAGGTACTCAAAAGATAACACGTAACTAAATAATTATAAGGCACATTCCAAATCCAGATGTCTATTACTTTTGTTTTATCCTCTCATGAATTTCTGTATCCTTTTGCATTAAGGGTAGATAAAAAGACCAGAGAACAATCAACACTTGCTACTAAAAGACATACATGATTCATCCACAGATTTCAGATTTGGTCCTATATAAAACGAATGGGGGAATCCCTTGATTTCTGGAAAGGAAATGTCAAAGAAAAATTAAATGAATTTTGAGGTCGTCACGTATTTTATCTCAGGGTGGGGCCAGAGAATTTGCATTGCCTTCCAATCATAACAGCCTTATTTAGCCTTGTGTAAAAATGAGGAGGTAGTAAAGAAATGATTGCTCAGCTCTTCCCCTGTTAATTAGTCATAATACACTGAGTGAACGGCAGGAAGATAAGAATGTAAATGGGATATGAGTGGTGGGTGGGGGAGGGAAAGAAAGCAGACAACAAAGGGCCCACAGCTCTATCTCCAGCCAAGATGCCTCCCCGGTCACGGCTGCTCTGGTTTCCGCTGTCCAAAGACGGACACGTCATGTCGCCATCATTTTCCCAGACCTGTTTCTCCTCATCTACCTTCCCTCTGTCTACCAGTTGTCCAAATTAAAATCGAAGCAACATCCTTGAATCTATCCTTCTTATCTACCATTAAACAAGTCCCAACAATTTTAGTTTTAAATATTTTTTAGGTCAGAGTGCTCCTTTTTTGTCTCTAAAATTATTGCCCTGGCTCTAGTTTTCATTATCTCTGGCTTGGTCTCTGTGTCTTGTCCCTTAATCTATGAAATCAATCTATTAATAGTATAAATCTGACCCAACTATGGCTCTTCTTAAAATCCTTCCAGCAGACCCCATTAAATAGAGGATAAATCTTAACCGGGTTTATATGGGTACAAAGCCATCTGTGATGTGGTCCTTCTCCAGTTACATTAAATACTCTCCATAACATCTTTATCACAATGTCTGGCAAATAGCAGGTACTCAAAAATTGTTAGCATTAATGGTTACTATTACTTTTACCTTTATTACTGTACCTAGAAAATTGTACCCAAGTTCTGTTCTTATACATTTCCTCTGTAAGGCTTCAGAAAGCAGAAGCTGTGTATTTCATTCTTCATACACACAGAAGGTAGTATAATATTTACTCATTGGGGATGCCCACTTAATATCTTTTGAACTAGACTGAAAAAAATCTTTGGATTCAAATTTTGATCCTCCTAGCACTACTGAGATAGTTTCAAAGTATGACCTTCCTGCTTTTTCCCCTTTGCTACAAGGACAGAAAACTGACTTCCAGGATAGGAGGCAGTTAAGGATGAACTGGATGTGGGTGATTGTTGGGATCCTGGGACCAGGAACTGGAGTGGACTCCATAGGCAAAGAAACAGAAATTTCGATCTTGGCTGGCTGCAACAGGCACAGAAGGCAAGGAAAATATCATTTCTACTCCTGAGTTTGGGTAAGGGCTGCCCAGGAGCTGGGATCCCAGTTCTGAACTGTAAATATTAAGTACTAAGGAAGAAGGCAAAAAGAAAAGAGAGACTGGTAAGGGTTAAAGGCAAAAAGAAGAGAAATCTCAAGGGAGCTATTCTACATGCCTTAATTTTCTAATTTTATATTGGAAACTTGACTATAAATAGAATAAATAAAACTTTTAATGGGAAAATTGGAAGGTACTGCTAACCACTGTGTTCTAGATAATAGATTACATAGGATTTGCAAGAACATTGGCTTCAGAGTAAGAAATAATTTCAATGATTTATGTATTTGACATGTAAGTGACTACGCTAATGAGACCAAACAAAGATCAGAACATTTCAGATTTCTGTCAGGCCAGGACTTGTGATGGCCTATTTTTCCCCCTGACTTTTGGTTCTGGATATTAAATCTCTCCCTTCAAACTGCCTGCTTATCTGGAGTCTGCATCAAAGGAATGAATATTCCCCAAAGCATATTATTTCTCAGTGGTTTTTTACTCCTATCACCCATCCAACACTATTTCAATCATATTTCTTGGTGATTTCAGTGTTCTCGCCCATATGTTTGTTACTTTATCATGAAAGTGTTGCTCACTCTTTTCACACATGAGCAAGGCACAGTATTGAGTATGATAATTTAACTTTTCTATAGTACTGCCTTCTTAGTGTTCAATGTCCCTGAGATTCATCAGAGCTGACTATATATTGTATGTCTCATGTCTCATCAAGCTGTGCTCAGAAACCCAGATATGTGGAGAGAAAGGAAATAAAGCATACCCCATGTACTCAAGAAGAGTTCTAGACTTTTCCACAGTACTCAAGTATGTACACCTTTGTGACCATCTCTTGCAGTTACAAATATTTTGCTACTCTTACTCCATGACAAATTCCTATTTGTGTGAGTATAAGCACGTAAAGCCCATTTCAAAAAATTTTAGAAGACTTTAGCATCAATAAAGAGCCTTTGGTCATCGTATTTTTCCAATGAAAAGTCATGACCCCACAGCTTGCAAACTGTGACTCATGTTGAAATTATGTTGCATGATTTTCTAATATGTCATCATAATCTTGAAGTAAGATCCTCTTTATTCTTATCTTATTAATGTGGAAAGATAAGCACATGTCCTGCATTTCCAAAATTTCTGATATAGTTGCTTAAAGCATGATATTGCTCATGGGTTCCAGTAACCCTGGATAAGATGATGAAGTAGGAGAGATATGAAAAGAGTCATATACTGAATATGTAAAATTAAAGCATGGTTGTTATAAATGAAATAATGTAGGTGAAATGTTAGGCAGAATACTAATCATAATATGCACTTAATGACATTATTATTATCATAAAAGCACTGTTGGTCATGACCCCCACTTGAGTATTGTTCTGAAGTCTGATAATAGCCATGTAATCTCAGATGGACCACTTAACTTCTTTGCACCTCCCTTTCCTTACATTATCATGGTCCCACACAACTTATAAAATACTTCAATGTACATGACCTTATTTAATGTTTTCAACATTTGTTTAAGATAAATGACATGCTGCACATGTACTGAGGAAGCAGACATGTCGAGCAGTGGAGGGGTGTGCCTCATTTTTAATGAATTGTGAAGGAATATATTAAACCCAAAGATTTTAGCCCAATACTCTTCCCACCGACAATGACTTGCTTGCTCTTTCCAATTTTAATATGTGAGATTCTGTTTCTGTGATTGCTTAAGGAGCTGTTAGAACGTCAAAGACAGAGACAGTGTCTTTCTCTGGATTTCCCCTGAGGAGAGCCTAGGGATGTAATTAGCACATGGCAAGTCCTCAATAAATGTGCTCAACTGGATCTCCCCCTGGCCATACCGCCTCTAACAAGGAACTGTTGGACATCCCACCTCCACTTATGGCTGGGATTTGCTCTAGATTGGGTGATGCCAGAAAGTGAGGGGAATTCTTTGATTGGCATCTCAGTAAATCTTATCTACAGGGAGGGAAGACCAGAGTGGGGATAAAATTGTCAATGCTAAAGAATTAGTAGGCAATCATTTTTGAGTGAGAGAGAAGGTATTTGGCATTTTATGGCTGGTACAGTGATGCTTTTATCTGGGCTTAAACAAAATTATGAAATGGCTTTATTTTGTTTTATTTTATCATGGTCCCAGAGGAACTTTGTCTGAGGTTGGTATTCTGTGACATGACTTACATCTAACAGGAGAATAACATGCCCTAGCTGTGTTAGCCCAACTTCCAAATATCAGGAGATGCTGCTCTTTTTTTCTTTCTAACTGACACATAGCATTTACTTCTGTAGCAACAAACTTCAGATACACTCGAGGACTGTGTAATGTGCGGAAGAGGTTACAAAAGATGATATCTCATGTTTGTGGGTTCAAGCCCACAAACTTGTTTGATTAATTTCTCGTAAGAGAAGAGCTAATTCCAGACGTTACCATATTTGGTTGGTTCGTTGTTTGACAGGTTGGTTGAACTGGGGGAGGATGATCATATTTGATACATCGGGTTTTGTTTACAGTGTCATGTTTGTAATTTGCACATAACTTTTCCTCTCACATCTCCCACTTTTCAAAGGCAATTTTTAAAAAATTTCTTTAGCTATTTTTTTGGTATTTACCACCGTATCTAGAAAGAATATGCTTGTTTTGCTACTTCTTAAACAGTTTTAGGCATTGACTACTCGTCTTACACACACGAACATTGCCCATCCTGCCATATTTCAAATACATCCATGGTAATGGTAATATCACAATTTTAGTTAGATCAATATTTGTAGTTTACATTATTATGACTAGGTACAGAGAATTCACAGCTGGGCCATATTCTATAATTACTATCTGCATGTTTTGTTTTCCTAGCATTATTAATTATCTTAGGTTTTTTTTATTTGCTTAGTTTTATATAAACACTTATCACTAACTTGACCACAATGCTTCTCCTAGCTGGATAAGTCTTATTTTAATGCATTCAAACACTTGAGGCACCTAATCAATTTCATTTTCTTAAAATAATCACGGTCAGAGCCTCCAACTGCTTCGGACTGAACCAGTTTGCTCTCCAGATCCCTGAAGGTCCGACTGCTTGTGATGACATAGAATTATAAGGATTCCTTTTACCTCTCTCCTGGGCTGGAATCTCTTTCTCCTATATCCTATATCATCCTCTTTCTAGTTCCCTGACTCATTTTTGTGCAGCACATGCTCCAGCAGCTACTTGAGAAAAAAAATCATTGGGAGAAGCTTTATAAGATCTTCAATGTCTGAAAATAACTTTTCTCTCCCTATTACCAATTTGGCAGTTTGGCGATGTATAGAATTCTAGGTTATAAGGATATCTTCCCTGTGAAATTGAAGGCCCTTTCTATCATGTTCTAGTCTCTAGTCTTGCTGTTAGAAAGTCCAATGTCATTCTAATTTATGATCTTTGGTGTGTGACTTAATTTTGGTCTCAGGAAGCTCACGGAATTTCTCTGTTTCCAATGTTATGAAATTTCACAGTGGTGTGCCTCAGGATAGGCTTACTTTTTATCCATTTTACTGGCATTCAGTAGGTCCTTTTAACCTGGAAGTGCATGTCATTTAGTACTGAGAAATTTTCTTGAATTATTTCATTTTGTCTTTCCAATTTATTTCTTTATATTTTCCAATGTATTATTTAATGCATAGAAGAGAATATTGCCATTAATTTCCATTTACTATGGATTCTGCACCATTATGTTCTCTGCCTTTCTATCACTACCTGAAGCAAACACATTCTGAATTTATAGTCATCATTCTGGTGTTTTATTATCATATCTTTATCACCTGAAAGTCTACCCAAATAGTATATTGTTTAGTTTTGTTTGTGTAGCTGCTTTACACATATTTGGCATTATCTTATAAATACTCTAAAGCAGGGTCAGCAAACTTGCTTTGTAAAGAGCTGGATTCTGAATATCTTAGTCTGTGTGGGCCATAAGGTCTCTGTTACCTTTACTCATCTCAGCCCTGTGGTGGGCAAGCAGAGGTAAACAAGTGTGTGTGGCTGTGTTACAACACAAGTTTACTTACAAAAACAGGTGGTGAGCCATGTGCCGCAGTTTGCTGACTCCTGCTCTAGAGAAACTCTGAACATATGCACAGGAAATATAAGAGTTTCTCTGGAGCATATACAAAACAATGCCAAATTGTTTATTAAAATGTTACACGTTCTACAGAGTATTTTGGATCTTGGTTCTGCCATTCTACATTATGTTCTTAAAATTTAGCCAGATTGGTTTTTTTTGTAGGTATATTTCATTTTTTTCATTGCTACTCCACTGAAAAAATTAAACTGTCACTATTTATTTACCCATTCTCCAGTCAATACATAGTTAGCTTGTTTCTAGTTTTTGTTTTCTGATGTGCTTTGTTTAATATATACTCCCACCAACAATATACAAAAACATTCCTAATACACACCTCTCCAGCACTTAATATTGTTGAATTTGTTAATTTTTAACAAAATAGTACACATAAAATGGTATGTCATAACTTTCATTTCCCTGATTGCTGAAAAGATTGAACATCTCTTATTATTTCATAATATCATGGTGATGTGTATTTCCTCTTCTGTGAAATACTTGCTTAAAATTTTTTTTCAGGGGGAGGTTAAGATGGCATTTTTTGTTGTCTTTTTCTTATAAACTTATTGGAGTTTTTTATATATATTGTCTAGTAAATCTGTGTCAGCTATAAATGTTGCAAAAATATTCTAATTTGGCATCTTTAAACTTTTGCTTAAGATGTCTTTTGATTTTGTTAAATCTATCTATACTTCCTTACATGCTTAGCATTTTGTGTCTTTTTAAAGAAATCTTTTCTAACCCAAAGTCAGAAAGATATTCTTCTATATTAACATCTAAAACTTTTGCCTCTAAAGAGGACTAGGGCTACTTGAAAAAAGTATTAACTCTAGATTTATGGCAAGAAATATATGAGTCTGGAACATCTTGTCATACCAGAAAGCAAAGAGGTCATCAAAGATTACTATGGTCATGTCAAAAGGTGTTAAGGAAAGATGATTGAGAAATTAATGAGATGTGGCTCATAAGATTATTATTTTATTGTATCACCCAATATTGCTATATTAAAGACAGAAATGATTTCAGCAGTTTTTGCAGGGCTTTGCCCTGAAGGAATATGTGAACTTGTTAGTTTGCATATCATGGGCCGCCTCGCCTTGGGAGGGCTCTCAAAGCTCTGGTAGATGCATTCCATGGGGCTTCTCATATCTCAGATCTGTGATGCCTCCCTGATCTTGAAAGACAAGACAAGTATATGCACGGCATCACAGGATGGGAGCTGGAACAATGAGCGTCCTAGCCCAGAGACACACTACTGTGGTTATTAGCAATTTAGAATGAAGAGCTGGGCTTCCTGCTTTCTCCTGACTGTCTGTCTCAAATCCACAATAACTGGATAAAAGAAATATAGAGCCACTATATCTCTGTGTTAATCCTCTGTTAATTGATAGCTATCTCTTAGAACTTAGAAGTTAGTCCTTGAAAGTTTTGTAACTGTTTGTTCACATAGATAGACTAGATTAGAAATTGTTAGAAGCCCTTTGAAAAAACTTTTTAATCCAGCCTGCCTGTTATTATGTAAATCTTACTCCCAGACTCTAACTACCTGTTACGTAAATCTGTTACCCATAGCAATCACACTACCTGTTATTATGTAAATCCGTTACCATTGGCAACCTATAACTGATATCTGTGATTATAAAATCTGTGTGAAACTAACCTCATAGCTTCACTAGTAACGGAGATGTAGCAGAGACCCCTAGTATCCTTGCTTTTTCTTAATTTCATTATAGAAACCTATAAAACTATACCTTTGTCTCTGTGTATTCTTTTGCTTCCTTTATTCTATGTCCTATTAATTTCTTATCCTCTGTGATAACCACTACCTAAGGGACCCTATTTCTCTCAGGGAGAAGTAGCTGATCTACCCGCAGCCTGCCCACAAATAGGACCCAGGAGCCAACTTGGAAAAGTTCCCACTAGCCAAAATTGAGGAAATATGAATATAAAAAATAATTACTGTAAGAACATTTCAAATATATTAAAATCCACAAATTAAAAATGACACTTAAAGGGAAAGAGAATATCTCATTAATCAATTTCAGAGGATGCTAGAGACCACACTATTATTCTGAAAACTAGCAAATAATGTGAATTATTCAAGTATTCTCCGTATTTTTTTTGATAAGGAAGAATTTTTCTTCCTAGAAATATAACTAATATATGAAGACTAGTTGATAAAATTAAACCATCATCATTTTGTAGTCCATAATCAAGTAATGCCTCTATGCTGTATCTTTAATGACTGCTAAATCCATTAGATAAAAAGGCTAAAAAAATTTATGTCAGGCTGACCACAGTTAAATCCACTGTTAAATCTTAATATCACAAAAAAGTCAACCATATATTAATGCCTTCTGATGGAAGTATATAACCCTACCTATGATGTATTTTTGATCAAAAAAATAAAAGAGAACAAAAGGAAGAAAAAACCAGGAAAAAAGGGAGGAAGGAAGGAAGGGACAGAAGGATGGAGGGATGGAGGGAGGGAGGGAAGAGAGAGAGATATCTGAATCTAATCAAGCTTTCTATCCCAATGCTAGTTTATAGGAAACACAAGGGAGAGAGGAACATATTAAATAACACCACAAGGATGAAATCAGCAAAGTTATGGAAATTTATGGGGAAAATATTTAGAACAAATTATTCATTTTATTCAAAAATTATATGGAATGGAAAAAAGAGAGGGGCAAACCATAGATTAAAAGAGATAAAAACTATATCAAACAAATGAAATTTGTGAATTTTATTTGGATTCTGATTTGAATAAACCAACTAATTGCAAAAGGAGAAAATTAAGAAAAGTGAAGAAATTGAAACAATGATTGACTTTTTGATGATATAAAGAATATTTTTTTAGTTACAATAAAAGGTTTGTGTTATGATTTTAAAGAGTCCTTACCTTTACTGAGAAGTATTAATGTTTTGTGGAGAAATGAGATGATGCCTAGGATTTACTTCAAAGTAATCAAAGTGGAGGGAGGAAGAAAGTGGATATATCAGTGAAACAAGAAAAGTTACAGGGTGATAATTATTGAAATTAGTTGAAGAGTATATGGATATTAATTAAACTTTTATCTCTTCCTTTGTACATGTTTAGAATTTTCTATAATAAAAGTAAAAAACCAATACCTTAATACAATATTACTCTTCAATTACTCCATGGTCTAGTGGAAGTCAGTGGGCAGAGGGTGAGTGGTCTGTTCCATGCATTCACTCAGAGACCCAGGAATATTATCTTGTGTTACCTAGCAAAAGAGCCTAAGGCAAAGCTGGCATGCTAACGGTTATTCTAGGGTGCAATTCCAAGGTATCAAGAGAGAAGGAAGAACATAAATGCTACAAAGAAAGAATAAACACTAATCCCAAGTGGTTCATTATCTAATTGGCTGTAGCTTGAAAAACCAGCCAGATGTTCATTCACATAGGACATTTCAGAGAAGCAGTATAGAAATAGAGCACCTTAGAACATTTCTTAAAAATGAAAAAGAGAAGAATTTATCTATGGGTTTATTCTAGTCTCCTATTTTAGTTCTGTGGAGTACTAACTCTTCCACCCTTCTGGGTTGTGTTTCCCAGACCCTCTGGACAGCTTCTGGGAGAAGAATCTCTAACGTGAAAAATATTATGGTGTCATTCTTTCATTTTAGATGCATTCCTTAAAGACTTATGGATACTTGTCAGTCTACTCATATTTTAGAATGGAACATCAAAGAGCCAATGAGAAGCCCTGCTTGGAAGGGAACCTGGGAAGAGGGGACAAAAGTGTTGAATGTAGGATGATCTAAGTGGGCTGTTTCTTGAGGACATCCTATTACTCTTAACTTTGGATCCCCAGAAAAGACTTTTCCACTTTTCTCTCTGGAGGATAATGGATGCCATATTTCTGGGGCCCGGTACAGTGTATACTATTCGGAATTTAAACTTTAATTCCTTCCTCATTTTCATTGTGGCAACCCTCATCTTATCTCTGTCTGGTGCACTGCAATCCAGAAGTTCACCCTCTGTAGGGAATCCTTCTCCATCACCTGCTTTCTTTTAGCAGTTGGCAGATGCTGACTGTGTAGGGTGTGGGAGGGGACCTGGAGTTCTAACTGCCCCTTCAACAGACTGTCAATCTTTCTATTTTTTGCTTATTTTCAACCCTCCATTCCAGAGGTACCTGGTGTTACTGCCTCAGCTTTTAGAGACATTCTGCAGGTAAGTTACACTGATTTTCAACTTTCTCCATAGCTCACTTTATAGCATTCAACGTTTTTGGTTTGGGTTTTTCTACGTCAATTATCACTCTTAATCACCAATCTACTTTTCAGAATCAAAAAAGTTATGGCTGCTATATTTTCTTCAATTCCTTTTATTTTCCTAGGCTAATGTTTTAAAACAATAGTAGCAATAGTAAGAGAACTTTACTATTTTCTTGTGTGATTTCAGAAGGGACCTGGGATCAAATGGGTGTGTTTAATCGGCCATCTTCAACCAGATGTTTCCCAAAATTTCTTGTAGCAGCCTTCCCAAGATAATGACATCCTTATTAGTTGACTGACCCCATCGTGACTAATGGCAGGAATTCCCAACACTGTGGAAGAGAAATTTTTGCACTGTTGGGGGGCTTTTGGTGGCCAAGATATTTTACCCCAGCCCCCTCATGTATAAGTTGTGTCATAACTTCTGAATGATGCATATCTGACTCAGGCTATTTACCTATGACTTTTCAAAATGCTTTTAAAGCTTAAATTGTAGCGTTAGCTCTAAATCTTGTCTTATGTTACATTTGCTGTTTTCACATGTGAACCCTTCCTCCTCAGTGTCTTTCCCCCAATGCTCCCACCCCTCACCACTCCCAAAAGATACCAGTTCTCAGTGAAATCATGGAGATTGCAAGTCTTGCAATCACATTCACGAAGACACATTCTCTTTGTCTTCGTTTCATCTGCTAGGCCAGGAAATCTTCAGGCTGAGAACTTTGCAAGTCTACCACGTTGCAGCTTAGATTTGGGTCCTTTTCTTCCTGCCAGGGCAAGAAGTCAGGAAATCATTTTCTTCTCTCTAACACTCTGGGGCTGAGCTTCTTAAAATTAATGTACCTACAAATCTCTGAAAGATCTTCCTAATATGCAGATTCTGATGCACTAGGTCTTTAGTGAGACCTGACCTTCTGCATTTCTGACAAGCTCCTGGAAGGTGATGGATCACCATTAGACCAGCTGCTGCTGGTCTGAAGACTACACTTTGAGTAGCAGGGCTTTAGCTTTCTTTTTATTCTTTCTTCTGTTTTTGTCTTCTGTCTTTCTTTTTATCCTGTCTACAACCTTCTGCACTGTCAGGGTGTAGTGGACACTATTGGTGTCTTGTCCACATGCTCATCCCACAGCTTCTCTCTGCTTTGTTGCTAATGGCTTGCACCTGCAGCATTCAGAGAATCTCCATTGGGTGCTAGAGCCACATCTCCTTTATGAGAGTTAGAAGTGCCTGGGTATATTACATCTCTCAAGGTAAGCCCATAGCCAATAGTTGACTTGATGTGGGAATACAAAAATCCAACCCCTTTATTCTGGTACAGTACAAACTCTGAAGCATGTTACCTTCCAGAGCTGCAGTCCCCAACCCCTGGGCTGCAGACTGGTACTAATAAGTGGCCTGTGAGGAACCAAGTCACACAGCAGGAGGTGAGTGGCGGGCAAGCGAGCGAAACTTCATCTGTATTTACAGCTGCTCCCCATCACTCGCCTCCTTCCAAATCCGCCCCTGCTCCATGGAAAATTTGTCTTCCATGAAACCGGTCCCTGGTATCAAAATCTGGGGACAACAGCTCCAGACATCTCCTAAGGATCCGTCTAAATCTGGAACTTCACCCAAAATCACATCCTTATTTGGCTTCTTCTCCTTCCCTGTGCTGCTTCCCTTATACCCTCCTTGGTTTCTCCTGGAGCAGTTCCTCCACAACTTCTGGGCTTAAGGTCTGCTTTTGAGAGAATTCAACCTAAAACAGGTGGCCTCCTCTGAGTGGTTCCTGGATGCAAGGGAATCTAAGAAGAGAGGGATCCTAGTAGGAAAATTCCACATTAAGAGACTGCACGCTGATGTTTCGGGGGACCCAGCTAGTGCCTGACATGTATTTTGGCTGAATCACTGATTGGATGATAGAATCAAATTTCATGATAGAGTTGACTTAAAACCTCACCTGATTTTCTGAACATGAAACTATGGCAAAACCTGAGCCCTCATCATACCCAAATACCAGCCTGGGGGTAGGACGGGCTGGCCTGTTTGCCCCCTCACCTCTAAACTACCCAAATACTATTTTTGGAGCTCTAGGTGATATAGAAGATTCAGCAACTAATGTCCCCAGATCCTCCTTTACTAACCATAGGATCTGTGCTGAAGTCATCAGCTGTTGGCCCCTGGCCCCTTCCCCTGTGGCCTGCCCTCCACCCCTACGCCAGGAAGGGCAACAGAACATTTAGTAATTGACACATCAACACAGAGCTGCTGACACAGCACTCCTCCCGAACACTGCATCCTTCTAACCTGAGGAAACACAGGAAGACCATGCCACACGCAAACCCCATTTCCTGCACATTTGTCATGGCAGCACAACACGCAGCTGCCGGGGCATGTGGCAACCCTGCAGTGCACGCATTCTTGCAACACTTTTGGAATGCAGGCCCAGGAAACACGCATGCGGTGTGAGGCTTCATCACTCTAAGGAAAACGAGTCAGCAGGGAGCATTTCGAAGAAAATGTTCACGAAATCTTATTTCTTATGGTTTCCTTCAAATTATTGCATAGAATAAGAAGAAATGGAAGAGAAAGTGAATGTGTATCATGGCCCATATGAACATAACACAAAATAATAGAATTACAAATGCAGTTGATATTGTAAATGCACAACTATAAAATATAAAAAAGTAAAACAAAACTTTTGTTCAAGTAACAATTTCCATTCCTGAGGAGAGGTTTGAAGCATGCTATTTTGGCTTCCAATGGAGTGAAATTAATGACAAAAGATGTTTGCTTAAAACTCTTTCATATCCACTTGAGTAGCAAGTGATTCTCTATTTTACATTTTGCATTGCCATCTACATCTGCTGATTCCTTACAGTTTTCTCTTGTTTCTTAGTTTATTGCAGCATTGGCACTTTCTAGTTCATTTCTACCTATTGTTTCATGCTTTTATAATAGACTATGAAACCTTGTTAATGCAGAAAGGAAAACTGACACTTTTCCTTGCTTCTAATATGATTTGTGTACAGGGAGAAAAAAATTATATCTTCGTATAATTAATAACATGGTCATCAGGTCTGGTTATGGTCCTTCTCTGAAATAATAAAACCTTGAATAAACTTGGACTTCCTAACAGAAACAATTGTATTCCTGATTTTTGCTTTATTGACATCCGAAGCTATGTCATGCACCTCGTAAGTACGACACTGGTCTGTGAAAGTTGTTTTTCCACCATGAATGGATTAATGTAAGTTTGGAAACCCTGGTAATTTTGCACATTTTTTTTTCCATCTGAAGCCTGAAATGACCTTTCTCTCCTTTCTAAATGTTTCTGGCTCTGGGTCTTTCTTTGATACCTATTCTCCAAGAGTAAAAGCCCACCTGAGTTCTACTGTTACCACCAATGAAAACAGGTAGCTACAGTGCACTTTATCTGGATAGTCCAGAAACCAGAAATAATCAAGAAGCAATTGCAATCTTTACTTCCATTTCTTAGAAGAAAATTAAAAAGTTTCCAATTGAGAATCCATAAGGCTACCTCACACATCTCTTTGCAACCCTTTTCCAATCCTGTCAGCACCAGCCCTGCCCCAGGACCTTTACACCTCCCTCCTGCCTTCGCTTTCTGTGTCCCTCTCTGCTCTCCACCCTCACATTCCCTCTCAGACAGCCAAACCCCTTGCTCTACTACAATTCCTCAGGCCTCTCTCCTTCTCTCCTTTGTATCAGCTCTTTATCCTATCAAATCATTTACCCTTTGGGTTATATGCATTACCCAGCTCCTCCTGCCTAGAAGTTAATCCATAAAGCAAGAAGCCTCCCCATATCATAGAAGCAAAGAGAACAGAGGGAGGTGGAGGTGTGGGGGAGATTGTGAACATTCAGCCATTAATCATTCATTAATTTAATTTATTCATTTAACTGAATAAAAACTGTTAGTAAGTTCTAATTCAATTTAAAATGAAGATCTATGTTGCATTAATTAAAAAGCACTATGCTACTGTCATAAAACTCATCCATGAGCACAAACAGCTATGGGAAATATTCGCCTCTCCCTATTCCCTGCCCCACCTAGTCACTCTCAGCTTGTTTCAACACATTTTTATCTCTCTGACTCCCAGCTTCTGGTTTCATATCCCAGTTTTAATCATTGCTTTTGGCTTCCTTTGGCTTTGGCAACTCTGAAATTTCCCTTTCTGCTTTGTCTGTTTGTTTGATTTTTGGATAAAGGCATTCCCATTTAACTTTTATTTCTTTTTGCTCTTTTGCTCTTTGTTTTTATATTACCATTTCCTGGGATAAGAACTTCGCAAAATCCCTCAACACATACTTGGTTCCTTCACCCCAAATTCAAACAGGTAATGGTAGACTTGTCTATCTTGTTTGCTAGGCTATAATTGTATAGTGGAGGCTAAATCACGTTTCTCTTTGCTTTAAGCAATGTAAGCATTCAGCAGATGTTGGGTGAATCAGATTTAATTGAATCATTTTTCAAAGTACTGAATCAACCTCCCCATCTACTCTATGCCGTCGTCATCATCCTTTGCACCTTCTCCGAGAACCCTGGGGGAACCACTGCACCTCTTCCTTCCTCCTCCCGCCCCTCCCACAGCCCAGCGCTGGGCTGAGGTAACCACCTCCTTTGTGTGTCCCTATTTTTGTACTTATGCACACACAGTGTTTTTAATAGAGAAAAGAACACAGCTTTGAATCAATTAATAATAATAAGGTGATGAATAACAGCCGTTGACTATTTCCCACGTACAACCACTGTACTGAACAACTTACATGTAGTATCTAATTTAATTTGTACAATAACCATGTGCGTTAGTACTATTATTACTGCCATTTCATATAAGATAAAAATGAAGCTTAAAGACAATAAGGTGCTTGCTCCAGGCTATACAGCTAGTAAAAGTCAGAGGTGAGATGCAAACCCAGGATTGCAAAACCTGATTCTTAACCACTGCATCTTACCATGATCCTAGCCAGGTTCAAACCCTCACTCCAACTTGCCTGGATAACTCTGGGCCACCTCCTTGCCTTTCTCATAACTTCGTCTATAAAATAGGCTTTAATACGAGCTATTATTTAGCTTGTCATGTGGAAATTAGATGAAATAATATGTGGAGCATTTATTCGATATCTGACACATAGAAGAGGCTCCATCAAAGCAGTCATAGCCTCTGTCTTCTCCATCCTGATCATAATTGACTTCACTGTTCACTTTTCAGGTGCCTATCTCTCTTGTTTATTTTAATCTCCTCAAAAGCTTGTTAATTTTATATTTATAGTGTGTCTGAAACATTGCAGATACCCCCAAAAGTGATTCTTTTTTAAATAAATAATTGACTAAATTGCAATAGCCAGAACTAGTCAAGTTTTCAGTTTGTAGGTGACAGGATTATTTACCTTACTGAAAGTGAGTATCAGTGAGAAAGCATTTTCCTTCCTACATTATATTCTGAATCATATATATTATGGCCTGCATAAGGTAAAATTTTAAAGTAGATATCTGTGTGTATGTGTGTGTACACAAAATTACTGTGGTACAAGAATGAACCATACGTACGTGTGTGTGTTCATCTGTGAACTCCAATTTACTTGATTCAAAATGATCGAGAATTGAGACATATGATGAGTTCTCCTAAAAGTCTCGACTGTATTAGATATGTGAAAACAAAACAAAATAAGCAATGATGTCATATATGGCCACCTTGTAGCAAGCAGATTAACCCAATCTAATTTACAAATATGCATTATAAATAGGTTTAATATTAATGTTGGTGCCTCTTGTAATAGGTGTCACTTAATGCCATAATTATTTCACATATATACTGTGGTTGGGCATTTTTGGTTGTTTCCTGGCATTCAAAATGGTGCCTGGATAAAAATTTGGGGACACACATGGCTAGATCTTGAGTGGAAGATACCTAGAAATGAAGTTCCTGAGTTAAAAGGTATAAAATTTTAAAAATTTCTGCATGCATATTTACATATTTCCTTTCAGAAATATTGTATGAAAGTGCTTGTATATGGCCAGTATTTAGTGTTATCTTTAAAAATTATTTAACAGGTAAAATATATAATCTCACTATTGCATTTATTTTATTACTTACTAAAAATGACAGGTATTTTTCACATGTACTAATTGCTCGTTTGCCTTCAGTACATTGTTCTGTCATGTTCATTAAACATTTTTCCCATTTTCCTACTTAATTTTTAAAAATATTAATTTGCAGGAGCTCATGTTAGGTAAAGAATATCAACATTTTGTCTGTTGGTTTTGGTGGTTAACATTATTCTCTCAGGTATTACTTTTCCTTTAATTTTGCTTTTGAAAAATATGAAGTTTTTCCCCTTGTTTTTAGGTAGTTAAGTATATTGATTATTTTCCTTTTGAGATTTCATCCACAGTCCCAGAAACTGCCCTTCCATCCAGGTATTAAATATATGCTGACTGAATTTTTTATATTTTTTTCATTAAGTTCTTTAATCTAATACCTTGATTTTTTAACTGGTTGGCAACTTATCTTGATGTTTGGAGTGGTTTTGAGTAATTTTTGAAGGATTATGGTGAACAAGGCAAACCCTAGAAGTTCGAAGATGAACCAGCGGGGTACGCACCACCACCAGGTGGCGCTGTGAATAGACAAAGGGTTACGCCAGGCCCACTCCTGGATGCAGCCTTAAGTTCTACTTGGCACAGGAATAAGGCATCTCAGGTTATTCATGCTTAAATAGATCCCTCCCCTGCTCAGGTGTCTTCTCATTGTCCCGGGATGAAGCAACACATAATACACCACATTGTATTACGGTGTCAAAGGCCCTCCACAAGCATGTCCAGCCTGGCTTCTGTCCCACCGCCCTCCCTACCTTCCCAGACGCATTTGGACCCACGGCCCAGAGAGGCCCTTCCCCCTCGCATCTTCGGATCTTTGTTCAGGGAGTTTCCTTGCCTGTGGCCTGGGATGGACTTTCTTGTCTGCCATCTGCCTGTGCAAGCACTACGTGTCCATCGAGGTGCGGCTCAGTCCCAGTGCTTCTGTGACCTGTACCCTAATTTCCACACTTAGCCACCATCCCCTCAGCTCCCAAACTTAGATCCAGTCTCTCCCTCACTTGCGTCCCTATTATTGCACTTATTTCGTCATGTAACACACTACCAGGTCCATCTCTCCCAAAAAACCATTAACCCCAGATGCAGGAATTATCTTTACTCATCAGCATCCTCTTTGTATCTCACATGGCGTTTTCCACATAATTACTTCTTAATAAATATTTCTTGAAGCAAAGAGAAGATTTTATGATTTCCTCTTATTTCTCATGTATGTTGCCTGGAGAGATCACAGCTCCTGTTCACCTCCTTCAGTTCAGGTTAGTGGTTTGTGTCTTTCTAAGAAGTGATGTCATTCAGTTCTGGGATAAGAAAATAGGCAATTCTGTGAGTTCCTTCTGAATTTGTCCTTTACAGCACCACACACTTACATTCCCTGAAATGAGGTCTTCTCCCATGATGTCAGAATAGCCATAACAAAGTACAATGCAAGCATAAGGAGGTATGAGATGCTTCCAAAACCAAAAAGGAAATTTTAACCAGTGCCCTTTGGATATTAGCCAAACTGATACTCACTGGGAAGATAATCAGTGATAGATCAGTTTTGCAGAGCAGCAGAATAGAGCCCTGCCTCGCTCGCTTGTCTATTTTAATGATGAAATGATACCTTTCAGGGCATATTCATAATCCACAATTGTTTTTATTTTAAAATTCTTCTACTCAAAAACTGCGTAACAAATGATCAAACTCTACATTAAGACATACCATAGTCCTGAGCACCATGGAAAAGGCCATTAAATGAATCAAACTGAAACATTCTAGTAATGATTCATTTTTTTAAAATCAGAGAGTTAAATATTTATATTTAGAAAGCGAAATTATTTGTAAGAGCGTTCCTCTCTACTGCATGTCTAGGTAGAGCAGTAGTTCTCAGCCAGGGGTTATTTGACCACCGGGGGGCGTTAGCAATGTCTGGAGACATTTTTGTTGGTCACGTTCTAGATGGTCACAGCTTGGGAGGGTGGAGGAAGTGGTGTCGTTTGCATCTGGTGGATGGAGGCAACGGATGCTGCCGAATATCTTTCCGTTCGTAGGACAGCCCACCACAACAAAGAATTATCCGGCACAAAATGCCAGTAGGCTGAGGCTGAGAAAATCTGATGTAGAACAGGCAACCTTTCTATGGGTAACCACTAGAAAACTATAAAACAACAAAATCACCACTAGGGGTCAGTAGGAAGTCACCAAATGTCACTGCATAAGCCATCTTCAAGTTGTCAGAGCGCCACATTGATTCTGTAACTTTTCTAGTATGTATTGTAGGAAACGAGTTAATACACTGATATTAGGAATCAGGGCTTTTCACCGTGGGAGGACAGAGATACAAATAGAAAATAGGGAATGGTGAGGAAGAGCCCTGTGGGGTTGGATTTGATTTGTAAATGTCAGTTTAAACACAGGAATATATTATATTAATTTCATTTCGTATCTTATCCTATCCTAGTCTGTCATATTAATTTTCTATCTCTGGTCACAGAAAAGGCTTACAGATGAGGACACTCATAGAGCCAGGAACAATCCTGGCACCCAAATCTTGTTTTGTATTATAAATAACACCATTCTTTACTAAAAAGAAATCAAACTTCTCAAAGCACTAGCTGATTCCAGGAATGGAACAGGACGAGCCTGGGCTATCTTGCTGGGTCAGAGAGTGAGGAAATGCTCAAAGCATGATGAAGACACCTCAAAAGGACACAGGATCTGGCTTGAGTGGGCTCCCACTGGCCAAATTTAGGGTAATTTGTGAATGATAAAGAAAAGCAAATGGATATAATACCTTGAATTAATAAAAACGGTATGTATTAAAGAGAGAAAAGCTATTATTTATAAAACAAGGCTATCTGGATAAACATTGAAGAAAGGATAGAATTTTATAATATGATTTTATGATTTTTAATCCCAAATGGACTTATTACTTTCATCAAGGATCATCAACCAAAGGTAAAACCACCAGATGAAATGTTGTTGGGGAAGAGTATGTCACTGTCTCAAAGCCCCATAGACCATTCATTAATAACAAAGGAAAAATGTTATTTTACAACAGAGATATCTGCCTGTCACTCCTGCACTAGGTAGTCAAACTTAGCTCCACCAATGGTGGGCAACCTGTTATCATGTGTCCCTGATGTAATACACTGAGATTGACAGGCCATCCATGTATTCATCTTGCCAAAATGTTTAACCTGAATCTAACCACGAGGTAACAATCAGATAAATCCAGGATATGGATCTTTTATTTTATATCCTCTGTGTTTCTTTGCCTCACTCAATTTTAGAAATATTAGCGCTAGCCTCTGACCTAAGCAAATCATGACCCAGACAAAGTTGATAATTAAAACTGAAAGCAAATAAATACCATTCCTCTTATTTCTGTTTTAATTACTTTATCATCATAATTTCTTATTCTTATAGTTATTGCCTATACTAAAATTGCTTGTCAATATGATGGTAGAAAGTATGGTATAGGTTGTTAAAAATCTGTAGAAAAGTCACAGAAGTGGATGGATGGTTTCTAGAAAATTCTGTGTTTCAATAGGGAAAATGTGAGATTGTAGAAAACACGGCCAGTAGCTTTTATGGTTCTCTGTTCTAGAAACAATCCTAAATAGAATTCTTGCTTCCAGACAAAATTTACTGTTATTTATTCTCAAAATTATTTCCCATATGGAAATCCATGATTTTCTGCTCTGAGCTTTTAATTATTCTCGTAAAATTAACTACAAGCGTTTACTACTGATCCCTTTGGCCATCTAGATCTCTTGGTCTCCAGGTGGAGCTTATTTCAAGGGTTCAATTTAATGATTTATTTATTATTTTGGCGTATTTTCTCCCCTCATTCCTTGTTCTCAATTTTTAAATGTCAAGATCAAAGAGATTAATTCATAAAATATTTCATTTCAAATTTTACCTTTCATCTTATGCCAAAGTTTTCTTAAAACAGAGACACTCACAATGATTCAGCATACATCTGCTAGAACCGAGTTGCAGCCTCTGGGCATTCCACCCTGCAATGACAGCTGTGAGAGGGAGTGAAGATTTCTTGTGCGAGGGAGTCTCCTTGCAGCCATGTTGAAGGCTGAGAGTCTTTGGATGGAGCTGTGTCCTCTATTGAGGCTCAAACTATAGGTTGGGGCTGACTGACTTTCTAACTTCATCAATACTCTCATCTAGTCTTGTGTAGATCCAAGTATAGCCATATGTGTGTGCGTGTGTATATATACATATATATATGTATGTATATATATATACTCAGAGAGTGAGGAAGCTATATACAAGATGAGGCATGCAAAGATGTACATGTTGATGAATGATAATAAAATATTTTTATCAAGTAACACAACAGAAAGAATTTCTTTGAACCAAATGCGTGAACTAAAAACATCACGCCATTTTTTAACTTCATAGCTACTTAAATCTGTGTGTATTCCACACACATTTCAAACTCCTTTAAAATAGATCTTTTGTATTTGAAATAAAGCTATTTTTCTTCAGTTCACACTATTTATCAGAAACCATTGTTAGTTTTTTAAAAAAACATTTACTTTCAAAAATTAGTGTTTGTTAGGGGTAATTCTAAATGATAGTCAGCTTTCCAAATTCTCTTGATTGCTTTTTTAGTGGTTGATTTTTGGGTGTACTCCTGTGCATTTTACAGATTCTCTCTCTCTCTCTGTCTCGCTCTCTGTCTCTCTTTATAGGTAGATGTGCTTCTTCTGTTTTATTTTTACTTGTCCTCATTAGGCAAGTGTAATTCACAGAATTCTATTTTCAATTTTGGGTGTTCAGAAATTCAGTGTGTTCATGGGTGGTGGTTAGCTTATGTGAATTTTGGTGTGTTCTGTATGTCACATTCTTATCTATGCCTGTTTTCAGGAAATAGAAACTACAATCTAATTTTGATTGCATTGTGTTTCCTTCCATGCTGTTTTAAAAAAAAACACTAATCAAAAAAGTTAAACTACTTATGTATTCATCAGTGATTTTGTGATAAAAGTTAAGCTCTAACACCTTACAGTGGAAGGAAAGTTTTCTTATTTTGACATAATATTTGACATTATTTGGTATCATTGAGTAATATTTCAGTTTGGGATGTAGGTCTATGAGAGCATCAGTGATATGCTAGTACACCCAGAACAATTTCTCTTCCCCCAAAGGCGAAGCAGAAAGAAACATGGTTAAGATAATGAACATGGAAGAGTTGGGAGGGCAGAAGAATGATGTGAGTGAAGACCATGGAATATGTGTAGCAATGAGGGGTGAAATGAGGCAGAGTTTGGAGGGAGAAGGCAGAACAACTTGAAGAATAAAATACTGAATGTAAAGATGAAATTACAACATATATTGTCCAATCAGCATTGAAATGCAAGACCGGGGAGACAAAGTCAGAATCGTTTGAATTTTAGACGAGAAAAAAATTACTAATGGATTAAGACACCTGATCAGGTAACTGGTGACATAACCCATGTAGATTTCAAATAGGAGATAATCAGGGACAAATCTATGAATTCAATGGATTCATTTATGAAAGAAATACTAAAATTATGTCCATATCCCTTCTTCTTATCAACAACGTTTATTTATTTATTTTTGTAACTAGGACCAAAGGTACCACATAAAAAATCACGGCCCATTAAGCTTCATGATTCTACTTGTCGGGAAGAGCGAGGGCTGGGCATTCCATGGCCAGCAACCTTCCTTTCAGCAGGGCTGGCTGCCACACCTGCCAGAAATATGTTCCTGGCAATGAAAAGCCAGGAGGAGGAGCACCTTTTTTCCTCAAGTGTATCTTTTTTTAAAATATCATCAAGTTCTTGGGAATCTGTTTACTCTCTTTGGCTTGTTTTGTTGACATTAGAGACAGAATGGGAGAATAATTTTGTACTCAGTCTCTGTGTGTTTCACTGGAACTGACTATTAGATTCTAAGGACTTTATTTTTGCAGAAAATAGTTTTCATAATCAAATGAGTCCCACTCCTCCCAATAATATTTTTCTCTTTTCTTTCTTTTCCTACAGAGTAGACCAGTGGCATGGGTGTAAACTTCTTAAAAAGAAGAAAAAAAATTCCTCAGCATTAAAATGGGAATATCAAAAAGTTGAAATGCGTCAATATATTATATACTTCTTGCTCTCTCTCCACATCTTTTTACTTCCTTGGGTTGGCCAGCTCTAATTGTCTTCTTGTACCTCTTTGGATGCTTCTGGAAATACTTAATTTGGAAACTATGGTGATTCAAATGTCAGCTTAGGCAGTGGAAGGTATTTACAACCAATTCCAGGACTGTGTTATTGAAGTATACCAAGTCCCTTGTATAGCAGAGGATGTGCAAAGTTACTCAATGAGAAACACTCCAGGCAACTAATAAATGTTTAATAGAACAATATCACCAACACTAGCTAAGTAGTTACACATTACAGGTTTTTTTTTTTAGTTCTGTCAGAATATAACTGCCATATCCCACCTAAAGCTATTAAAATCTAAATTGTGAGGTAGAGGGAATTGAGAACCAGTCTCATTATGCTGAACAGGTATCATTGATCTGATTCATCTGACAAAAGTGACCAAGCAAATGAGTTAAGGGAAGTGGTTAATATTAAATTTATTGTATCAGTGAATTTAAAGTTGAATGGTAAAAAATAAAATTTAGAGTACTGGCATGAGCAAAGAGATTGAATTAGTTGTGAGTTGGACTGTGTCCCCAACTCACCTGAAAACAGAAATACAATTGAAATTTTAAAAATCTTGAAAAATATTCAAAACTATTCCTCTGAATCATTCCCAGAAATGTAGAATGAATCCAAAATTACATCACCAGGGTAAGTCAGTCATTGGCGTTAGAGAATCACACCTGCAGACATCGTGAAGCAGGAGTCAAATTCTTCCCATAAAGACAGAAAGTAGAAAGGGAAAAAGGGAGGGACACACACAGGTAGGGGTGATCCAGAGGGGACTCTTTGGACTCCTTGCCCAGTGCTCCTAGACAGATACACATTTGGGCAGCATGTAATCATAAAGTTAACAATTTATCAAGCATTTTCTTTTATGTTTACTTTGATTCTCCCAGTAGCCTTGTGCAGGAGGCAATGTTGGAAATGTCCAACATTTCTCACTTTGCAGAAGAGAAAATTGAGCTCTGAAAGGTTACTGCTTTGCTCATATTCAGTAAATGAATATGAATAAATGAAAATGTATGGATAAATGAATGAATTTTAATATTTTCAGACAGTTAATATCACTGATTACTCACTGAGCACACAAAGATAATAGTTCGAATGCATGTAATAGGTAATTAATTTCAAATTACCTTCACAAACATTATCTGATTGGATGCTCACGGTATCCCTTTGAGATTCCAGTAGCTTGTAGTATTTTCTCCACTCCCAGTTAAAACGTTTCCTAGTAGTCCTATAGTCTCAAGGCAACTTACTGACCTAGTTGAGGTATAACTGTAATTCCCTAAGGCCTCTATCAGAGAACAGCTGAAATAAAACATTGCAACTCTCTTCAAAGAGTTAAAGGCTGAGTGCTTTTAACATGCTGTGTGTGGTTTTTGAGGGTAGAAATGGGGTAAAGAGGCAGTACATAAGGGCAGATATTACAATTGTTAAACATGAAAGAGGGTTTAATTTTTGTGCATGTGTGTTTTTAAAACAGGAAAATGATAATGGAGCAATGCTTATAGGAAGGTAGACTTCAGCTTAAGGTGAGGACGAATTTTCTAACGTGTAGAGCTGTCCGAATGACTGTCAATAAACTACTTCACACCATTCAGACAACCTCTTGCCTGCTGTGCTACAGGGGAGATCTAGGCCCAGAGTGGAGAGTGGCAACTTTATGACTCTTTCCATTTCTGAGATCGCCTGATAGTCTCCTATGTAATAAAACATAATAATGTCCCATAATCCAAGGACTGCATGAATGGCGCCCTCTGGTGTCACTTCCATCATCATCATCATCGTCACCATCATCACCCAAAGAAAGCATAATTACTGAACCTTGAATGCTGGCCATTTGGCCATTTGGCTTAGCCTTTGAATGTTTTAGGAGAGAATCATTAAGAGGATTAAAATATGAGGATTTTTTCCTTCATTCTGTATGGAAAGCAGAGAAGGAAAAATTTGAATTATTTGGTTCTCTTCTCGCTGAGACTGCTTGGCTGTCAGAAGAGCCAAAGAATTAATTCCAAGTTGTGCCCTCGAGCAATGGGGGCCATGCGAACTCTCTGGTTGCAAAACCTGAAGCATGCAGAGAGCAGCCAAAGCCACCAGCCAGTCAGTCTCTCACATTGAAGAAAGGGGGCAGGGAAAGAGTGACTTCACCCTGTTAGTCCACATTCTATCATGACTTGTAAAGAGTCCCCCAGCCTCTTCCATCTCCACAAATATGTACTTATCACACACCTGTTATGGTGATCCACTTGGGACCTATTCTTCCAAAGCATGGAAAGAGAAATGAATGGAACGGAAGAGATTTTATGTTTAACTTTTCTTCTGTTTAAAAAAATCATTAAATTCAGTGTTAGACTCCAGCTTTCCAAATTAATTTCCAGTTTAAACCCCAAATTGGGAGAAACCTTGCTCCACTAGTTAATCATTCCTTCTAAAATAAGCAGAGAGACAATTACAGCATGTTGAAAGATCCCTACTAAGAAATATTTCTTCACTCACCGGAAATTATCAGTTGAGTCAAAGCACCAGTAATCCCTTTGGAAATGTAATTGTGTAGATTTTAAATTCTTTCTTTAGACTATAAACTTCTTGGGGACAGTTCCTTGTGAAATATTCCTTATGTCATCCATAGCAATTCATTTATTCAAGCAGCAATTATTTAGTCAACGGTCAAAAATAGTTTTTGAAAAGCTCCTAACTACTGGGAGCTAGAGGCACTGGTCACTTACTATGCACAGGGTACAATTTAGCAAAACCCTGAACAATTCTTTCATTCTTATTATCTGACTTGAGTGATCCACTTGTGTCTTCAAACACAGTACTTTCAGTTCACCCAGCACAGGATTGTATTTTCAGAAACCAGAACACATAAGAAGGAGTAGGTCTCACCTGGGAGGATGTTAAAAGGTCCTCAATTGGGGAAGCATTTTGGGATGCTGAGCCAGCAGGAGAGCTCTAGGTAGCTAAGAATGTACAGGTGGGGACGGAGGTGGGGATGGCCACCTTTTCCAGGGGCCTGGTTTGCTTCATTGAGTGCATCTCCCGGTGCCAGCCTCCACCATCGCCCTCTTCCCCTGCTCCTCAGAACAGAGCTATGGAAACTTGTATCTTTCGCACCCCTTTCTGAAGGAGGCAATTTCCTAGGTAACCTTAAGTGAGAGTGAACATTCTCTTGTGTTTACAGAGGCCAGTGTTCATGAACTCTCCAGACCATGACAGGGCTTGAAATTGTAACTGGATTGTCTTCCAGACATGACTGAAAATGCGTTGTGATGTACCTTTTCCATCTGAGATGCATGGTCGCCCCCAAAGAGCACCACAGGCAGACAGGAGAGCCAAGGGAGAAAAGAAGAGATTCTCAGTTGTGTGGTCACAGCTCATCTCTTTAAAGATGTCAAAGCAGAACTGTGCATTTGCAGCACTGAGAGACTCCATCGCTCTACCTGGGGGCTGAAATACAAAGGCAAATATCATCAACAACAAAAACATAGGCCAAAACACCATCATTCAGCAGTTTATTTCAAATTAGGGCAAGAGTTACTTCTATTTTGTCAACGTAAATGCTCAAAGAGGGGCTTTTTAGAAACAAAAAATGCAGATTTTAGAATTGAATGCATTTCCAACTCTATGACCTTCTAACTTTATGGCCAATTACTTAAGTTCTCCTGGCTTCTATTTCCTCTTTTGCAAAAGTGGTTAAATGACAGCTCCTTAAAGGATCAGTGCAATGATTAAATTATTTAATGTTTGTGGAGTTCCCAGGAAGACAGTGCTTCCACGTGTGGACAACAGTGGCAGTGAGTGTTCTTGCCACATGTGGCAGTGAGTGTTTTTAATGTTCCTACTGTTATTGGTAGCTTAGGTTAGTTCCCTTGGCCAGGATAATAACAAAAAAGACAAGATTATAATTTTGATCCCAATAGACACATGACCCCACTGAGTCTTGCAGAAGTAGACAAAAGGGACTGAGTGAGAGAATGAGGATTCACCAGCCAAAACCCATTCTGAAACCACTGGAAAAATATCTCAAAGTGCACATCTCCTCACAGTGGGTTGGTAATGCCATCAATGTATATCATAGAGAGTATTACTTTTTATATATTTTTAAGGCGCAGAAGAAATATAACCAAGCAAGTTAAAGTCCTGTTGAATGATTATTCCACTTTCTTGTTTGGAATCATCTTCATGTATTTGTTGAGAAAGACAGAGTTCCCTATGCTAGGGTCTTTGAGGCTGGCCGAGATCACCTTGGCTTGGTGTCTTCCTCAAGTGACTGCTCACAACCATGCCAGGGCTTAGGAACCCTGCATCTCTTCAAAGGAGCTAGCACAAAGCCGTGTAAGAGGAGAATCCAGGAAGAAAAACATTCTTTCATCCCTGCTTTCCTTCTTTAATTCACCAAATCCTCCCTTGCACTGACACTGGCGGAATATGGCTGGAGAGTAACCCAGGAAGCTCAGCATGGCTGCTACTACCTGGCACCTGGCACTGACATCAGCGCCAAGTAGAGTCAGATAGTGGAAGAGCATGTGCTGTAGACTTGTGTTCTGCATCTCGTTCCCTTGTCTGTGGCTGCCTCTTGGAAGAAACGCTGTGGGGTCTATGGCTTCTTGGGATTATTGCTGGGACTAGGATGAGAGAAGACCATAGGATGCAAAATTTTAGGAAGCACTGACTCTACTGCGTAACCTCTTTGCTTGTAGGACCCCGAGACCCTGAGAGTGAGCTTCCCCTTCAGAAGGTGCCACCCTTTGTGCAACATGTAAGGAGCACTTGCACTCACGGTCATTTAACTACGGGACCAGCGCCTGACAGTCAGTCACTTCTTAAATTTTGTACCCTTAGGGCCCTATTCCTGGCTTTGCTTGGGACACCTGGTCAGGGTTTTGGATACAGTAGGCAGCAAGTCTGTATTTTTGGTGGCTGCACTGTCATCTTATATAGCATTACAGATATTTTAAGGGGCTTCCACTAAAATACTG